>OZ022593.1:2150654-2220654 GCA_963669155.1 Arbacia lixula
AAAGCAGGTTCCTCAAAGGGTCTATGGTGATCGATTGTCTTCGAGTTCGCCACCTCAAAGTACTTTTGAAATGGATATCATTCATAAAATTAGGCCGAAAGATATAAAGAAATAATTTTCAAAGAAGTAAGAACAATAATAAGCAGTGTTCATAAACAAGTAGCTAAGATGATCCAAGCTTCACTAGAACGGTAATGCACTTGCGCTAGCCTTAAGGTGTATGTATTACTTTAGGGCCTATTTTTAGGGCCTATATACAAAGTTTAGGATGTTTGCGTACATATGAGGTATTTAGTAGTTATGTACCAGCTTTTTCTCTTTTAAGACCGCGCGTTGTGTTTCATGCGACGAACGCATACATGCATACATGCAAGCCTGACGGAGACATGGTCTATCCTCCCGTTTCATTATCAGTACTTGAATGCAAAGATGTTTAAGTTACATTGAGTACTATCAACCGTTGGTACAGATGCAGATTCATTGTACTCTCCTTCTAGTCACAAAACAATTCTTTATAAAGATGCCAACAATTCTCTGAATAATACGCACAAGAAGCCCTTCCTGACAACATTTTCAGTTCATCAGCGAAAGATTAAATTGTTTGCATGGTTTTGAATTAACATACCCTATTGTAAAATCCAGGTGGACGTGACACAATTAATTGCCTATGCATCGTATTGTTAAGAGCAGCTGCAAGTCATGAATAGTTAGTGGCGGAACCAAAGCTTGTTCAAAAGGATGGATGTCAATTTCTTTAAACACCCTTGGTGAATCTAACGGGCGAACAATCAAATGAGTTTGGACAAATCAATCAGCTGTATAATCGAGCTCCGTACGATCGGTGTGAGGATTACGTCACTTTCGCCCTTAAAACCCTTATATCAATGCCCGGTGTTGTACCTCCCAGGTTAGCTCAGTGGGTAGAGCGTCGTGCTGATGACACCAAGGTCGTGAGTTCGAGTCTGAGACCCGGTGCTTGATTTCCTTTTGCAATTTTCACATTAATTTGGAACTAACAGTCTATACGTTAAAAATCTCCAGCTTCAGCACCGATGTCTTATAGCCTAGCGGTAAGCACCGGGACTACCTCACACTCGTGCGAGCTCGCACGGGTTCGAATCCAGCTAACTGCAAGGTTCAACACCAAGGTTCAAGGCTTGTCGGATGGCCCGGCAACGGCATTGGGATCTGCCTTGCTTCCTCCCCTAAAGAGTTAGAGTCTCTCGAGGCTATAGATTCTAGGAGATAGGGAGGGATATGCGGATGGGCCGGTCGCCATACTAGAAGGGAACTAATGGTAGTCGGTAAGGGTGAGCCCGAAGTCACGACACCTGAACTCCTGGCAACCATCGCTTAACCTCTTGTTTTTTTAACCCTTTGTATTTTTTTGTTTTCCTCCTCTCCGTAATCACAATAAGCAACCAACATGTAACATCTTCCTTTTGTTTTATTTCTTTGTTCGTTCTTGTTTAAACCCCTTTGATTCCCTTGGGTGATGAATTATATGTTTAAGACATATGCAACATTACTATTTACTCATTAGAGCCCAATGCGTAGACTTTACTTAAAAGTTATATTCTCAAAATATAAGCCTTCGAGTAATAACGTTTTCAGAGGTAAAATGCCCACTGACCTTTCATTTTAGCCGATTATTAAACAAAAATGAAAAAAAAAATCCTAGTGATTGGAAGGTAAATAGAGTAATTAATTCCTTATTCATAATTCATAGTTAACTGAATGTAAAGATTGTGTCTAAAATGACAAATTTTGTACGCAGAAGCATGTGATAAAAGAAATTTTAAAAAAAGAGTACATCAATAAACAACAGTAACCCCATTCGGGAAAACGCCGCCCCCCCCCCCTCCGAAAAAAAAACAAATATTGACAATTTCTGCTGCAACGTCCGTGTTCTTTTTAATTAAATACATTGATTCAAATATGATATTCATATTACAGTCACGACCTGTAATCTGTGCGAAGTAAAGCTACGCAACTCGTTTGATATATATTTGATAGACATTGAAATGTTGAAACATTCACGCACAATAAACTTAGTATATGAGTTTGTAGGTGCGAAAGTATGTTGTGTTAACTTCTTAAAATTGAAATTAAATTCATAGCATTCTTCAAGGAAGCATATTCAAACTGCAGAGTACCTTTATCACTAATGTCTTCTTCCCCTCTCCATGTGTTACATTCATATACTAATACAAGCCAATGAGAGGTAGACAAGGGTGCCGTATGACGGTTGATTCAAGGTTGGCGAGAATATGGTCTGGCTGTATGGTAAGCATACAGCATTTGACAAGATATCGTTCTCTTCACTTTTCTTTAACTTGAACGTGACATCATACTGTTAACACTCGCTTTTCTTTCTCCCCTTCCAGTCTCGATTAAGAAATCGATTTGAAGTTCGTGACGATGCTAAGTGATATCAAGGCCCCTTCAAGGATGTGAATCATTTACTTCTGCACCGATTCACCCTCCTACCCGCCGCCTACGCAAGCTGCAGAATACACGATCGGGAGGGAAAATATCGTTTTGGGAATAAGTGGGTAACGAAAGCGGTGGGGGGGGGGGGGGGGGGGGGAGGGGGGATTGATAAGAGGAGGGTTTAGTCTTTACAAACCATATTTGGAAGGACAATGTGAACTGAGTATGTGTGGAAAAAAGGGGAAGGGGGGAGGGGAGTGGGTTGTACGGATGGGCGGGACTTGTCAAAGATAGTGCCCCCATCCCCACACTGCCAAGTATAATATATGATAGGGAAGGAGTTCGGTCTTGGGTCAAGGGTCAACTCGTATCAGATTCAGTCACATGGTGTTTCAAACACTGGAATGCTCTTGACCTACGTTTATATCATACTCCTGGAGTGTCCGAAACGCGGTGCGCAGTGGTATTTTGATCACCAAGTTTTGTTGCAGCGTATTACGTACTGTTACGTTTTACACACAACGAAACAAGTAAGTCCCCCTCCCCCCACCTAAGCAAAATAAAATAACTTTTTATCGGAGAGGACATGAGCAAAATAATTAGTGTGAAACTTATTTGTGAAAATCACATTAATCAAATTAGTCATGCATGAGTGGGCAAATGTTAAAGGCAAAAATGTCACTTTTCAAAAGTCACAAGGGTGATTGTTTCTGTGGTTTTTAACGGTACATTTGGCATTTATTGTGCGATTTGTATAGTTTTTTTTCACTCAACCACGGCACGAAAATGACTTCTTATGTTTACATAAGAGGTCATGTTACATCTTTGTCAAAACAATATTTTTTTTTTACCAAAATAAAGGGTTTTTAAAAGTTTCAAACTTAAGAGGGATGACTATTTGTTAAACGGTGCTCACTCAACCAGAACAATGGGTTGAGGGTCGGGATAGGTGTAAGTGCATCTAGAGATGGATAATAAACATTGAAAGGACATAAATTATGCACCAGAAATGGCATTCATCAAAAATTCATATGACAGAATCCACAAATTACCCTTGTGACTTTTCAAAAGTGACATTTTAGCCTTTAAAATTTGCCCACCCATGCATGACTAATTGGATTAATGTGATTTTCACACATAAGTTGGTCAATAAGTTAAGAAACAATCCTGCCAAATTATTTTGCCCAAAAGCTCTTCAATAAAAAAGTAATACTATTTTGCTTAGGGAGTGGGGTAAGGGGGACTTACTTTTTTTTGTTGTGCTTATATCGCTCACCCTGTTTCATTACAAAACAATATATATTATCTCATCTGCACTGCCTGTACCTGACGTGGATTTGTTTCGTTGACCCCTTCAGAATCTGACCCAGCATCCACGGTATTTATGCCTGTCATCTTTGCTCATCCTGTCCCCCTACGTTGTCTCACGCTCATCCCTTTTGGGTCCACGATGGCCTGAAACGCACTGGTTGTGTGTCTGTTTGCCGCGACCTCAGGGAATATACATGTAGTGCAAACTAAGCACGGTAAACCACATTGAAGGGAAATGTACTGGTTTCTCCAATATCAGCATGCCTCACATTTCGAGCACATCGAATACATTAAGAAATTAACCCATTAGCCGCAATATGAAATGCTGATACAAAGCATTTGTGCGTATTAATCGTGGAAAAGACACGTGTGACCCTCAAAGGGGAAATGATATTAAAACGAGTGGGGGTATAATACATCATACACGACTCACACTCCACCCTAAACAAAGTATGCAACCGCTGCATGGGTAAGGAGGGAGTGGAAGGAGGGGGGGGGGGTGGTAGTGGTGGAAGGGGTATATAACGGGGAAGGGGAGGCCCCTTTAAAATCATCCACTGAGCTTCTAATGACACCTGCACGGTGCTAAAAGGCTCTGAAGTCACAGATCTTCCGCTCTACTTGCGAAGTCGGTCACGAGAGTTATCGTGCTACACCGTGCTGGCCGCCTGAAGAAAATGATTTGCTTGAGCGTGTTAACACTGCCGCTCTCACGTTGTAGCTCAAAAATCTACAGCTAAGGGGGAAATGGACATAAAAAACAATTGGGTATGATAACAAGTATAAACCCTTTGTATGCCAACTAACTGCTGCTCTATGGGCTTGTGCGTATCATTTGTGAAAAATGCACATGTGACACACAAAGGGTTAATAATAAATAACACTTATAATTTGTTCGTGCAACTAAAGCGTTCAGTCAGGTGGCAAATCGAACCTTGTTCGATATTAGTGTATTTGTGGTAGCAACTGTTTTTCAAAAGTTATACATAACATACATTCAAGAACTTGCTGTACTGTCTACACAACCTACCGAAATTTCGTCTACCTGTAAATCCTATGAAAGGCGGTGTTTACAGAACCTGTGAATATAGCCGATAACACCCCTTCTCTTAGTGAGAGAGAAAACAACGTAGTCTGTTCTTAATACGTACGAGCAGAAAGTGATCCATTCCCTCTTGTGCAGTCAGCTTTCTTTCTTAAGTTGACCTCGGACAAAGTTCAAGTGCTTGAAGGACCGGCAACATGCAGTGAGCAAGTGACAGACTGAATAGGCCTGCTTCGAGTATTTGCTCTAGTACATGTCTTCCCACATGAAACGATTGGCCTTTCAGCATGTCCAAAACGGTTCCACCGATCGTTACTCAGCTTCTAAAGGAGACGGCAGTGACGCCCTGCCGACTCTCTTTCTCCTTTTCGCTTCTTCTCTTTCTCTGCATCCCCCTCTCCATCTATCTCCCTCCCTTGCATTTTCTCTCACCACTCTCCCTCTCCTCTCTGTTTTCCCTGTCTCTTTTTATGTTCCCTTCTCTCTCTCTATTTGTCTTAGCGTATCTCGTTATCTATTTCTCTTTCTTCACAGTTGTTTTCCTTCGTATTCTCTTATTCTTTTTCCCCCTCGCCCCCTCTCTATTTTTATTCCACCCTTCTTTTTGTTGTTGAAAATCTCACTCATATTATGCATTGTCGCCTATTGTATTCCTTCCCCCTATCTCTCTCGCTCTTGCCCTCTTCACCGTCATGACCGTGTCCGCTCTCTGTCTCAATGTTTTTCCTCTTCCCTCTTTCTAGATTCATAATCCTCTTGTCTCTTCTTTCTCCTCATTTATGTCTTCCCTTGCCTGCCTCTCTAATTCTCAGATTCTCTTCTTACCACGTATACGGGAATCTCTCCCTGCAGGATTTTTGTGTTTCTGTCAAATTGTATTGATTCCAAGTGCCCTTTATTCAACTAATTTCTTCTTTTTTTCTCACACATAGGAAGACATTCACCCCAAAGCACAAGCACAAAATAGAAACATTCACGACAGAGACAATTCATATTCTTAAGATATCATGACTGGATTAGTAATATTTCCGATATCATACCTCGTTTCAGATACTGTCTGATCCAACCTGAAAGCTGTCAATTCAAGTACAATTAAACTCAGCAGGCACATCGCACTCTCGCGCATAATTGCGAGCTCCATCTCTATCCCAAACGCCCACAATCCGACATTATAAGCCGCCCACAATCTAGTATAATAAGCCACTCCATCATCAAACAGGCCGTTGAACAACGAATCACGACAAGAAAGAAAGGTAATGTATTGTTCCTCAAGCCATATTTGACGGTGGGTGTGAGGACATTCCGCTTGATCTTGTAACTACCTGTCTAGGAACAGGTGCAAATGGTAGAATGTTTTTATCCTCTTTCTTAGAACGTAAAAATCCGTAGTACCAATTGAACAGAAAAGGGCGAGTGAGAAGTAACAACACGTTTTTGCAGTTGCCCTAAGCTACACACATCACTATCAGTACACGTTTCCTATTGCGAATGGTTCAATTCAAATGTACCTCAGCATAGTAGGCGTTGAATTCATATTTGTAAAGATAATGTATTATTTTCCATATTCGCTTTCCCGTATCATACAATACCTTTTAAAAATCTTGAAATCGTAACATGACATGAATTTTCAATGGCTTGTCAATGTGCGCGTAGATCTACATATTATACTCGGAGCGTGTCCGTTTATCTCCCATCTATTTGATCTATTAACTTGTTATAATCATTCTTGCTATGATCCGTATAAAACGCATATTGAATGTTTCGTATTAGTGCTATGGAACAAGATTTTTTTTTCATTCGGTGGAAGATAAGACGTTTTATTCAACGCGGCTCTGTCGCATAGAGCCTCTAATTTTCCACCTCATGCCAAATATGGTACCATCGCATTCATGAACATTCACTATTTGTATGATATGACATTCCATGAATATTCACAAATAGGATGTAGGCCTCCGTCAACCAAGAATGATTGTTATGTGCAATGTTGTAACATTCACGTAGAGTGCGATGAGGCTCACGTGTGATTAGCATGTGCCAGTGGCGTAGTCTACTACCGAAGACCCACTTGTGAGGCAACTCGAAAAACAATATGCGTGTCTTTAATTCAGACTAGTGCCTGACCACTTGTGTCTCAAAATGCCTCTTCACTTTATGTGTGAACGTAGTGTGGGATTTTCACTCGATCTGTTATTTTCAACTTCTAGATGATCTCACCCACCTTTGTTCACACGTACCCTTGTGCTTCTTACAATATATTTTGATGTTTGTATATCGCGCTGTTGGGCTTATTTGTATTGATATGTTTTCAATGTATTTTGTCGTGTATGCATGTTTTTATATGGAGAATAAATCAATTCAATTGACTAGTTTTTTTTTTCTTTTCACAACAGAGTCTTCATCTGCCCATTTTGGCAGCAGTACACGGCCCGTGTATGATGCAGCAAACCAAGTGTCATTAAATGGACAGTTCACCCGAAGAAAAGTTGGTTTCAATAAAAGCAGAAACATGAAAGAAACATATAGGTAAAGGTTTCACGAAAATCCGTCAAATAATAAGAAAGTAATGATCTATCGAAATTTGAATTCTGTGACGTCACGTGCGAGGTGCTCTCCCATAATGTCGTTTACAGAATTATTCCATAAATTGCTCTTTTTTCTGCTTTCGACAACGGAACGAGTTTTTTCATGCAGGCCTGTGTGTCAAAACGTTTTTCTAATGATGTGCCAAATGCACAGGCACGAAGATGCATATTTTTTTTGAGAAAATTGAAATTTTCCAAAAAAAAAAAAATGTACACAATATATGGGAGAGCACCTCGCACGTGACGTCACAAAATTGAAATTTCAAAAGATGATAACTTTCTTGTCATTGGACGAATTTTCATCAGATCTTCACTGGAATGTTTCTTTCATGTGTCTACTTTTGATGAAACCAACTTAATTTCAGGGTGAGCTATCCCTTCAAGGTTCGTATTCTCTCGGTTTTAGAAGTAGTGTCTCAGTAGCTAAACAACACATAATGTGTTAATTCAATAGTCATACCTGCGTGAACGGAATGTTAGGTAAATTAGAAAATATGATGTTAGCTTAGATTCAAATATTTAACACATATGACTTTTCAGTTTTCCTCGCCGAACCTGGCTGTGCGATATACAATGTATCGATTGCACAGCAACGTGTTCCCATGATATATGGCTGTCAGCTGATGTGGTTCCCATTCCAAATAAACATACTCAAAATTGGTATTTTTGTTGCCATATTTCTGTGTAATATGATGTGAGTTGGTATTAATTACAGTGTGTATTTTCATTATTGTGTTTTAGATTTTGTGGGTATGCCTATTTTTGTATTGTTAATCCAACCGTTGACATTGTATAAATATATATAAAGTGGTTGCAATGAATGGAATACATATAATTTCTGGCTGTGAGCACAGGTCTAAAATTGTGGTAGTATACGGGTTAAAATATAATTGAGCAGGTAAGTGATGTGTTTGGTGGGATGGAAGCACGCAGATCACGTCTTGGTTCTCAATAGAACTGTAGTGTGGGGTCAGTAGTGAGCAGGCCAGTACCATGTCACACTCCACAGTGAGAGGCAAAAGCTGACGTGAATCCTTAATAGCTCCCCCTTCACCCTTCATTTCCTCCTCCCGGAACGCCTCCTACTATCTCGATTGTGACTAGAATATAAGAAGCTAGTCACGTGTACATGTTCATCTCTTTTCCGTCTCTCTGTCTTTTTGTGTGCGGTTGTTATCTACCTTTTGGAATTTAATTACACAAAGAAGGCACGCTTTCGCTGAGATATTTAGATGACGCACATACACACGTGCACCTCATCCAACACCACATGATTGCAAACAAGCCCTCTTCCACATGTGCATGACCTAACAGTACAGCCCGCGTAATCCCACAGGCTGTTTCTCAATACAGCATAAAAATATGACAATTTCAACCTTTGCACATTGACAAGTCGAGTCTTTACTAGATTACCCTAGACAAACCTCTCCGAACGAATACTCTCCTCTCACACTCTGGTCAGCTCTGTTCAGAGCTAGTCAGGAAAATAACCCCAAAGTCGTTTTAAGGGTGTACCGTAAAAATCTTGTATACTTTGAGACGGCAGGCACCTTCTATTCACTACTATTATTTTCTCCGATTCTCCTTTTAACCAGTTATTCTTCACTGCCCGATGTTTTCACCGGTATACATACATATCAAATAGGGCGCCATTTTGTATCGTACATAATAAATTACTCCAAGCATTCATACTCGCGTGCACATGGTCACGTGACAATGGTGAAAGCACAATATCTATCACACACTTTATTGAAACCTCAGACGTGCATGCGCGTCGTACATACTCTCTCTCATACAGAATACAGAAGGACATGGATGTCTCGAGAGAATCGCATCGGTCCCACGTACTGTTTCTTCTGTTACATAAGTACACACCACCCACCTACTCCTTAACTATCTTTCTCCAAATGACCTATCCATTCATCAGTAATAAGCACCAGTTACGAAGAGAAGCGTATCTTTTGCCCTAACATGATTTAAGCTTTAAAACATTCAAGGAGGAAGCACACACTGCGGTGATTACGATTGTATGAATGTAAGACTCAATGGCCAGCTACACAAGGCCAGCTACACAATTACAATGTTGTGTATACTTATCATTAATGTTCATAATATACCTCAGTGATGAGGATGTTAACTTCGGGGGCACGGAATAACGGGGGAAAAGAGCAAGCTAATTGAACGACCAGATAAATGTCATCCCGACACCAAGTGACCCATGGGTCTTTTTATTTTCATGGCTTTATGTACAGTTCTAATTTTCCTCCCCACCCACATGTTTTCTAATGAAGCATATGCAGAATATAGGTCATTTTTCATGATTCTCTCAGGGCACAACTTATGTTATTAATGATAAACCCAACCAGATATATTGAAGCTGTCAACAACGGATCGAATCTCAGGGGCCTATTCACGATAATTCTCCATTGATCGTTGACATACTTTTCCCTTCACCGACTTTCTTCATTGTTCTTACATAACCAGAGAAAAACATCTCACAAAAGATATGTCATTTGCATTATTCTGGGTAAATAGTGCTTATTGATAACACACCCAATCACATTGAAACTGCAACAACGAATCCCATAGGCCTTCTAATAATAATTCTTAATTAACTCTCTTCACCTACTTTCTTACGTAACCAGAGAAAAACATCTCACAAAAGTTATGTCATGTGCTTGATTCTAGGTAACCCAAATCTTCATTTTTAAAATAAAGTTAATTGATAACACACCAAACCATATACATTGAAGTTGCAACAACGACACCCTAGGGCCTATTCATGATGATGTTTAATCTATATATTTTTTGTGTTTCTCTAATCCGACTTTATACGACTTTCAAATCATAACATGTTCTGAGCAACAAAACCTTCACTCTTTTTTTTCTTTAATAAATATACTTCAATGGTATTGACAATAAACTAACCGAATATCTGTTCAAGTTTGATTCACTAAGGCCCATGGGCAAACCATCATCATCTTCCAGTATCATTTTTCATAAATTTGCTGATTATATAAACGTTTCAAAAACATAATACAAGCTTTTATTGAATACTTTAAGTCTACTAATGATAAAGACAAACAAAACCTCATTAAGGAAATTGAACATGTTGAAAATATGCTTACTGCATGTGCACCAAATGAAGCCAATATTTGGCATATATATAGACCTCTTAATTCCGAATGTATATTTTTGATATTTCTTCTCGTCAATTTGATAATCACATAATCCAGAAAATATTTTACAAAACGTCACTCGTGCAGTTCAAATGTACCAGAATCATGCATATTGATAATGAACTCACAATAACGAAATAAAGAAAAACATAATTATTGGTTGTCCTAAAACAAAGAACACAGACTGCTAGCGCAAATACTGCGTGAAATTAGTATTTCGCAAGAGAAACTCTACAGCTGAACAGTTAGTGTTTTTGTGACATGTATGAACTAGAAACACACACGTATTCTATTGCGTAAGCTTCATTCCGGCACTCGAGGGCTTGGTTTAAATGATATGATCTACCTTTAAGCGGAGCACATGAGCGTGACTGCGCTGCATTATGAATGGGTTTGGATGAGTCACACGAAAGGGCTCGATTGGGACTAATACATTCACTAACCTTTGAATGACATTACGTGATTAGGACCGGTAAATTGACAATTACGAAACCAGAGTGTCTGGCGAGGCGCAGCACAGCCAACTATATCAGCGCTGGGCACGGCAAACATGACAAATTGAACTCTTATCAGTTCTGATTCATACGACTGAGACTGAAATGATATGATGTGGCGGGTTCGATTTTTGTCTTTCCTCCACTAATTACGTTTACCTAGTATATTATTATCATGTAGCCTAGGTGTGTGTTAGTTTTGTTGATAGTCTATATGTGTTTATTTGTACATGCGTGCTGTTAAATATTGAAGTGTGAATGCATTATGTGTGTGGGCGTGGCCAATATATTACAACATACCGTTTAATAATTGTCACGTGACAACGCCTTTTTTGTATTTTTCAAACAGGGCACAGATTCTGGGCGTGCTTTTCGCTGTGTTTTCAGTGTAAGCAAGCGAAGCTTTCAACTTGAAAGCGTCTCCACTATTCCTGTCATCGATTTATTGGCAGGATCAGTGGTCGTATTTGGATAAACAACACGGCGTGTTAATGGTATCGGACTGCACCAAGATGTTGAAATAAAGAGAACGTGAGAAAAGGAGATAATGCGAGGAGAACAAGACATAGCAGGTATATGATAATAATGTAATACACGGGATATACGGAGGCTCAGAGAATATGAGAGACACAGACATGTAGACAAGGTGAACACGTAAACAAGGGTGTTATGAAGGAGAGAGAGAGAGAGAGAGAGAGAGAGAGAGAGAGAGAGGGGAGGGAAAGAGAAGGAGAAAGATATGAGAATGGGTAGAGGTAGGGGGTGGGGGAGTTAAAAGACAAAGGTAACATGAAGACCAATACGGATAGAGGAATACGTACAGACAGGACGTTATGTGGAGGACGATTTAGAATTTAAGAGCGAACGACAGGAATAATATGTTTTGTAAAGGCGGTCTACCGAAATTGTTTGCATTTGGAATAATAATTTGAACGGCAAGATATGCATTCATATATTACTTTCCTTCTTGAGATTTTACGGTTCCATTAGGATAAGAAACGGAAATTCATCTTCCCAGGGAATTATGCTTGTATAATCTACAACATTTGTTCGGTGCTGTCTGTGAAATTACAAAAAAAATAATGGTATGACAAGTTTCTGAATGATTGGGTAAAATTTGTTACGAACATGCACCAGAAACATTTCTCATTGACAAAAACAAGTCCACTCAATATGCAAATGTTGCATACTATATGAAATGCAATTGTGTTATTTGTCTTAACATTTATCTATCTTAACAAACACTAAAGAAGAGTATGTCATATAATTTTATTTGAAGTCCTGAGGACAGATGGACCTTTCGGATAAAGATACAGATACAGTAAAGTATGAATACGAATTAAACATGAAAACGCACGTAAACCGCTAAGTATTTTTACTCCAAAATTTCACAAAAGCAAGAACAAATATGATGTTTAACGTCCGGGGACATATAAACATGATTTACAAATTTCCAAATTTTCTCATGAAAAATGTTTTTGTTAGTTTGTCGTTATCTCATACATGAGCTGCATATATAAAAAGTTTTTTAAACATGTTAAAAGAACACATGTTCATTCGTAATGTTGTTTACAAATATTTGAGAAGAAACGAATCTGCTCTGATTCAAAGCAAGATTTTTTTTAATGAAAAAATGAACTGTATTTCGTAATGTGAAGTTTGACGTTCCTAATTCGCAGATGCCATGTTCTACTTGGTGTAAGGGAGAGACATACATACATACATACATACAGGAAGAGAGGTGTGTATATGGGAAGAAAGAAATAAAACAAAAGAGGGGTCAGAGAGAGATAATGAGATAGATGAATAGAAAAAGAGATAGATGGAGAGAAACAGAGAAAGAGAGAGAGAGAGAGAGAGAGAAAGAGAGAGATAATGAGACAGACAGTGACGCTGAGGGGGTGGGGGAAGAGAGGAAAGGAGAGAGAGAGAGCTCCAGACAGAGAGAGAGACAGACAGACAGACACACACACATATATAATATTATACATAGAGAGAGAGAGAGTGAGAGAGAAAGAGAGAGAGAGAGAGAAAGAAAGAGGGAGATAGAGAGAGAAAGAGAACGAGAGAGAGACATAGAGAGAAAGCGAGAGAGAGAGAGAGAGAGAGAGAGAGAGAGAGAGAGAGAGAGAGAGAATATGAACCTGATGAATGCAAGCAATCCAATTAGACTTGCCCGGATTAGTGGCAGAATTTACTAACTAATTTGTACGGGTCGAGCTTAAACCGTGAAAGTGACGGCTAAATTCAAGTATGAGATTACTGCTCCCTACTGAAATCAATCGCCTATGGCAAGTTCGCCGCCATTTTCAGACCAAGAAGGATGCAAGTTACAGTTTCTTACAAATACAGTTTACAATTCGTGCAATTCAACATTAAAGAGTGTTGAAGTTATTTGAATTAGGTGCAAAGCGCTACACTCTTGGTGTTGAATCTAGCACTCTTCAATCAGTCTTTAATTAGCGTTATATTCAACACAAAGTACACATTTCTTGTGTTGGTGTTTCATGTTACACTTCCATGTCTGGCGTATGAAACCAGTGGGATGGTTTATCAAGGGTGTAGGAAGTGTAGCTTTGTTTCACAAAGATGAGTTCTTGGTGTCATATCATAATATCATTGATTTGATTCTCATCAGCATTTAATACGCTAAAATATGATCTTTGTAGATACAAAATCTTGGCTGAATACAAAGTTTATGATTTGTCAAATTTGATTAAGACAGGAGCAGGAGTATCTAATTTAGCATAAGAACAGGTCACCAGTGGTGCGTAACGTCGTACATAACTTCCGCACATCTTGGTGAAACAGGGCCCGGAATACAGTTTAAATGGCTCTGGTGGTAGACAGTCATATCAAGATTGCAGGGCAGTGCTTTTACGTAACGTCACAGAAAGAATCAATACATGTTTCTTTCGTGAAGTGTTAACAAATCCTTCAGGGCACATGGCTTCCTATACACAGACTTAACCCTTTGGGTGCCAAGAAAGCTGGTATTGTGTGCATTACGTGCAATAGACCGGTTTACTAATGTAGTCAAATATGGATATTTCTTCCCTCAGGGGCTAGTAACTAGTTACCTGTACCTGTACCCGTACCTAACAATGGCATTTCAGTACCTGGAATCCTATTTGCATACATTAGTTGTTGCTATGTCGGGCAAACCTCAGGCAAGCTTTCCGGTTGTCAGGGGCAACCTTTGTTAAACTGGTATGCATAAAATTTGAATATGTTAGTAAGCCGGTCTATTCACACTTGACACAAAAGAGGTTAATATCCTAACTGTTTTCTTACAAGCCAATTCATAAATAGTTTACGTTCTTGTCTCATTGAAGCATGGCCGGCGAAGCTCTCGTGGCGAGACCCATTTTATTGTGCAGATGGGGACGCTACCCACACCTTTTTGTATTCATGGGTTCCACTGCATAAAACCTACCATTAATGGTAACTCTGACATCAATGGTAAATACCATTGTAAAATCGCTAAATAGCCAGTCAGATTCAAGGATTCCATAGTAGTAGCCATCCCTAGTTAAGAAACTATCAATGACAAGTTTTATGCATCAGGGCCCCCGTGTGGGATATCTATCCACTCTACTTAACCTAACTTCTTGGATATGTGACATATGTCCTTTCAAGTGAGAGAGGGGATTCGGGAGAGTTGGAGCTATCAGTCAAAGGCTGACGACCGGTGGATGTGGATCACCACTGCGACGAGGTAGACGACGCCGTAAAGGCGGGATGAGAGGGATTCCTCCCGTTAATACCCAGGAGGGAAAATGAGAGCGAGGATTAGCGACATGTTTTTTTTTCGCTGCCAGTGATTTTATTCGTGAAAACGACATGAAATATAATATACGGTTAGACTGTGCACAGCCAATCGAAACTCTCGTTACATGATGAGGCATAATTGGCCATTGATTAAACGCAAAAAACTCACAAAATGCAAATAATCCAGAAAATCGTAAGCGATGCCTAATCGATCATGGCTTCCTGCTGGCGGTACATTGGGTCTCTTGATGTTTGTTATGCAGATAGTTTGCAATAAAATGTGTATTTTTAAAATAATAAAATGTTCGGCTTACACTCACTAGTAAAGGAAAGTGTCCTCCATCCTTAACAGATGGACGGAACACGCGAGCAAATAACAAGTACCCACTGTTAAACCCAATACTTTTGGTGTCAAACTTTGCATTACTCTAATACTGCTATTGAGTATCTATATATTCAGCACCCTCCCTTGTGATAAAGTTACTTATATGGTGGATAGGGTCATATTTCAGTGAATGGTGCACTTTGCAAACACTAAATGATCCCTAGCAATCTACTTGATTTTCTTGCATCAACAACTTAGAAACTTAAAAAACCCCACAAAGACCGTGTGAATTCACAACGACTGCTATGAACAAATACAAGGCGCAGTTCCTGGATATAGTAGCCATCTAACCCGTGTCTACTCTAGAATGTAATCCCGAAACTCGAAATGTTAAAGTGCGCAGCATCGTCATAGGATGTCTCTTCATTATGCGACGTATTATAAATAAGTACTCACACGCACTTTTCAATCGTATAGCCAGGGATGGATTTAGGATTTTTTGAAAAGGTTGGGGGGGGGGGGGGGGGGGACATTTAATTTAGAACAATATTGTTGGTCGGGAAAAATCGTGTAATGACTGAAAAAAACGTCCTCACTTCCAAAGGGGGGGGGGGGGGGGTGGGGAGGCACACTGACATATAATAAGCAAAAGGGGCCTCATTTTTAAAAACTTTTGTTTCATTGGTGGGGGGGGGGGGGCACAGACCGGCTGCCCCCCCCCCCCCTCCCTAAATCCACCACTTTGTAGCTATACTGTTTCAATATTGATATGTAGTACGAATTCGGGAAAGCTATATGACGATATTGTCGCGTATGAACGCATGGTCACTTTATAAACACAGTATCGGCCTTGGCCTCGTATCACCATGCGCAACCACGAACATGCCCGATGAGCTTGACTCGTGTACACGATGTCAGTGACTGAAATATTGCTTCCAAATATATATGTATCATATCGGACGGACCGGGCAGAAACGTTTGAAGATTTACCGCCGTTGTCATTCCATGTCCCGTCGCCGTTTTACGTTGACTTCATCCATGACAGAACCAAGCTTTTGATTCAGTAAGGAGATTATCCAATTCAAGGTGGAGATGGGTGATGCGCCTGCCTAGCGCACTTTACAGTAAGGGTCACGTAGGAAAAACGGGGAGACAAATATATTATTAATTTTGGGGAGTCAATATGACTTGTAAGGACGATTGCAGGCATGGAGTACATATTGCCTTGTTTTGTTTTTGTCAAGCGCGGGACGCGGGCGTGTGTCTGGTTGGAACGCGAAGTGGTTTGTTGTCTTGTACAAGGAAGAGATTCGTTATATCTGCAAGGAAGGGACGTGCGTGGAATTTAGCTAGCCACGACCAGGAATGTATGTCACATGTCAAGTCATAACCATTTGGAGAAATAGGTTAGATCCCAAACACGCGTTTTTTACGTAGACTCGTATTCATGACAAAAGGAAAGTTAAAATGACTGGAATCAAAACACTTCAAAATGTGGTATACATTATAGTCAGCATAATTCTAGTTATTGTCTCGTTTGTGAACTTGTCTTCCTCACTGTATATTCAACAGAGTAGGATATACGTGAATATTATTATGAGTAACTTGATATTAATAGATGAGAGTCGGGAGCAAATAACACAGTTCTTACAGAAAGTAACAATAATAGCGATAACATCCATTCATGTCATTTGTCTTTTCGCAAAAATCGCATTAAACTCTTTAAACAAACAGTTCTTATAGAGAGGTGAAGTAACAAAATATTGTTCATCTGTTAAAATATTTGAAATTCAGTATACCTAGTGGTGCGTAGAAAAAGAACATAACACAACGATGGAACAGACACACCGCCCCTAGTTACTTTCATAATTAGGATTAATTCAACAGGAGGCATCCAACGTAATGCAAACTGAACGATCACATTAGGCGCATTCATACACACTATAAGAAGTGGAATGTCGCCATCGATGCTTCGACCTCCGCTAGGATCTCACTTGTGTGTGGACGCACCTAATAAACGCTAACTATTCATGGAATTTACGTCATTATTTCTCCATAATTCAATTACACAATTATGTTTGCAGACTGTATACAAACCACATTGCTATGTACGATGAGCACACATCATTTCCGCTGGTTCATTGCAGGCGTAGATTATCATTCATTGTTATTATCAAAGAGGTCATAAATCGAAACAAACCTGGCAGTGTATCCGGTGATTTTTTCCACTTTGTATGGGCAACGTGGGGTTATCATTTCGATGGAAATTCATCACATTTCGGTCATTCATCTTCGAATGACGTCATAGCTGTCTTTGTTCTTCTTTTTTTATCATACACAAAAAATACCCTCTTAAACAAATCAATGACATTCTTCATTTGTTAATTTAGACAATTCGTTTAGATAAAAACATTCATCCGTGAGAAGAAGAAGAAGAAGAAGAAGAAGAAGAAGAAATATAAGAGGCAAGGGAATAATAAGTCAAAGAAGAAGGATGAGAAGTGGAAGAAGGAGAAAGAAAAGAAAAATAAGGAGGGGAAGAAGAGAAAATGTGAATAAAACCCAAACAAACGAACAAAAAGATGAAGAACACAGACAAGGATGCAAGAGAAAGAAGGAATTAGATTGAAGGAAATGAAAACAAATTTGGAAAGATGAAGGGAGATTGGGAACAGTCCAGTTATCCACATGATAAATCTGGAAATATACAGACCGACATATAAAATCAGTAAATATAAAATGCATCGAGTGATCATGCTATTTGTGGAGAGCAAACAAAGCTCAGCCGCCTCAGCGAATGATTGACGTTCAGGGATATCAAGTTCTGATAAAAGGACTGAACTGAACCGCACACAGTATCGCAAAAAGTCGGGGAAATTGACACTGGTACTAAAAGAAAATGATGAGCATGCAAAGTACTAACCATTTTTATACCAACACATGCACATGAACATGGCGCAATGTACACCGTGCGACCTGATTATTGCCGAGAACCGACTAAAGTCTACCGCACTAACAGGCCAATGTTACATTGAAGTTTTGTTTATGTTTTGATCGGTAGTCTGTTAGTTAAGTCATCTGTATTCCTCTATTCATATATCCCCCCCCACACACATACACACACACATACGCATATATATATATATAATCGAGTTTACTTTTAACACACATGCACGTGCGCACATAAAGACACACACTCAAACACAAAAGCAAAGAGGCGCCACGCCACATGAATTCACATACACACAATGCACCGTCACACGAACGCAAAATGCACACATGAAAACATAACTACGCCCTCACATCGATAGATATAAACATGTATGTACACACACACGCACACACACACACACACACACACGCACACACACACACAAACACACACACACACAAGCACATCACGCACACGTAGACTATAACATGATTCTGGATTTTCCACGTCTCAGATCTTCGAACGTCTGTATAGAAACATAAAATGTTGCATTAAATCAAAGAAGGACACGACTGGCTGCACAGCCTACGGACACCAATGGAGATGCAGAGAGAAGATCCGGTATATCTGTTTAACTCTTTATGTGTCGCATATAAATGAATGCACACGTTATACACACAAATCCCATGAAGCGGGAGTTTGTCCGGAACAGAAAGGGTTAAGCTATCCAGACAGCCATACACAGGTATGACACTGTGGTACAACGTAGAAAGCTCTTGACTCGTGCACAGAGATCACGGATTCGAGCCCCTGGACAAGATGTTTTGCTTATGTTCGCCCCTGTCCATCCATATGTACTAAATGGGTACCTGGCAAATTTGAAAGAC
Source organism: Arbacia lixula (assembly GCA_963669155.1). NCBI lineage: Eukaryota > Metazoa > Echinodermata > Echinoidea > Arbacioida > Arbaciidae > Arbacia > Arbacia lixula. The sequence goes on from OZ022593.1 coordinate 2,169,614, forward strand.
AAATTCAGATTGGTTATTTTTTTAACAAAAAGCTCATGCAACAATGATGTTGATTGGCCATTGCCATTTTGCCAATCGCAAACCATAACGTTACGGTGCACAGAACAGGTTAACAAAAATACTACACGCAGTATCAAAGGGCAGAATTATATCTACCATTTAAAAACACAAAAGAAGGATTACATATTTCTCTCTGGCGACCTCGTCCTGATTAGGAGGTGATAAATCATACAAAGAGCGACACGCACGAAGCAGATTAACATATTAAATCCATAATCATCGAAATAAAACGAATAAGAGATCGTGTTTGAAGACCCGGGAGTCTGAACGGAGAAACAACAGAATACATGGCGAATTTTGGCGAGATAAATAGGTCGCATTTGTGCCACAAAGCAGGGCGATTTAAATGGTGCCTAAGCTCTGTAGGATGGTAAAAATAGATGCGATAATATTGTGCGGGTGAAATTGAGTTATTTCCGCTAGTTAGACTTGTTTGTCTCCTGATGAAATAAACAGCGGGGATAAGGCCGCTGCAGGAGTCTCTGTAAACATGTAAACTCATTCTATTTTCTTCGAGAGAGGGCGCTATGTCGCTCAGATTTATTGACGAGGGTTAAGAAGACATCATTACAGTATTAACAAAGCTTATTTATGTTTCTAGGTAAAAAACACTTACAATTAAAAAGGGAATTATATTTCAAAAAACAATCAAGAGATACATGGAAGATGCCGTCTTAGGCTGATGATATGAAGATACTATCACGAGGGGGGGGGGGGGGGCGCAAGGTGCAACCCACTGGGTAGGAAAAAGAGTTGAATGAATGGCGTGATCTTGTGAAAAGCACAGCAGTGCCCTGTAGTGTCTTATCACAGGGGCGAAAATAAACACCTTGTCCTTTGTACCGCATCGTGGTTCGATGTCGAGTCCGAGGCACAAGACCGCTCAATTCAACGTCGAATCCGGACGTGACTACAGCGCTGCTTTAACTCTTTGCATGCCACATGAGCATTTTTCCTCAGGTAAGACCCACATATCACATAAAGCAGCAGTGTCTCTTCTTTACAAATTGCTACGACGCGCTTCATATTACAAAGTGTCCATTTACAAACCAAATGGTGCTTGCATTAAGTCTAAATGCTTGACCTGATGTTCCAAACAAAATAAGGGTTCGTCTTAAAAAAATATTTCGAAAAGTTCGTTATTCCTACGGTCAGTTACCCCGAGAGGTCGATTCTCCAAAATGGAAATAGGGTTCGTTAATCCGGGATTGAAATAAGGCTCGTTAACCCGAATCGAAATGGGGCTCGTAAACATGGTAAATGCAGGAGTGAAATAGGGCTTGTTAGTCCCAAAATAAATTAAGGCACATTAGTCCCAAATTAAAAAAAAATGTTCGTTATTGAAAAGGGAAATTGGGTTAGTTTCAAGGAAAAATAAAAGTAATTAAAATAATATCTTTCATTCAAGTATAGGATGGAGCACGGTATCCTTACTACTACTGCGTAGGTCAAGTTTTGCTCAATCGCAATTCTTTATTAGACAGGGCCCCGGTCTGTGGTGTATGACCTTTCCTATTTTAGACCCACATATTATGTGGGTTTGACCAATGACCAATGGCAAACTTTGACCAATGGCAACGCGAGTCGAGGCAATCAGCGACAGAACGATACGATATTGCACTTTGGGGAATAGGTTTAGTGACCTGTTTCCGATGCAATAAAATATTTAATGAATCCCTAGCACACACAGCAAGAATCATAAAATGCAATACAAATGAGGAACCAGGGCCGTGTTTTATAAAGAGTTGAGATTGATCTGATTCAATCGCTAGTCCAATCCCTTAGCTTAATGTACTCAGTTACGATTAATGTCACTCTCGAACCATGTTGTGATCAATTGCAATTCTTTCTAAGCATAAGACACGTCCAAATTGAATTAAATGTCTAAAATAACCAAGTGTTACCGCTATCAGGTTCATGTTTATAAGAAACTGGTTGGCAAGATTTGCGTTTTCTGATATTTTGGGGGTGGGGTTGGGAAGGGGAGGGGGGTCGACAGAAGCAAAAACAAGGTTTCGTTCAGCATGTTCTACATCTAAAATCATCTGGTACGAAAACATATTCGAGATGAGATGTGTATGGCTATTTTGGCTAGATCTACCTAGAAATCCAGTTGCTACGTGAGATAAGACAACAAGCATTAAGTGAAAAGTCTTGATAGATGGGCGTCCGTCTGTTTAATGCTCTCCGTGACGTAGGATGGTGCGTTTAAATACGCTTATTTAGTACCAGTGACGTGTGGATATGAACGTAAACGCTGACATGAGCCAGCGCAGGAGCTTAAGAATTACTCTGTATTATTGAGTCATTAACGCATCCGCGCTGCGCATACACCACGTATAAGAACATCATATTTTCAGCCAAAAGGCACGGGGTGAATTTAAACGTATATACGTCACTAGGAGGTTCACTCGACCTGCGCGAACTCGTTCCAATCTCTCCATCAGGCATGTCACGTGATGCACGTAGCACGGGCGTGTACAATCGAATCGTCCTGCTTTCCTACAAGTATCATCCAATTTTTATTCGACTTGACTACAAGAAAGAAATGTATCTGCTATAAGAATATAAATTAATGTCGACACAATACAGATTTGAATGGATGATTTTTAATCATTTTTAAAATGCATTTTCAATCTAATAAAAGACCACTATTGTGGTGATAATGCATTTTTTTATCATTTTTAAAATGCATTTTTAATCTAATAAAATACCATTATTGTGGTGGCGAAGATGAATAAGTTCTATATTTCCTTTAACTACAAAGTTTACTGAACCTTTGGAGAATGAAGAACAAGAATCAATTATTAAACACTTCAAGGGCTTTACAAAACACACTAGCGACATGTCGCCCTTGTGAGGCAACTTGCTCATTACATCATTACAACGCATATGATAATGCAAATATGTTTTTGATAGCTATATTGAGTATTATACGAAGCATGCTCTTCCTCTAAAGGACCCTAGACTGATCATGTGATTCATGTTGATTGATATTTTGCGTTCTCTATTCATAAGGACCGCTACTCATAATATACAACTCTCCATACCCGACAGACAGCTGTTCATGATAGGAACTCAGGGACGCTATTCATAAATCATAAGGACATGTTACGTTACAAGTTAGAATTGCGCATCTTATGACTAATGGATTATAATTTGTATTATAATTTATGATTATGAATAGCGAGCAAACCCATTTTGTTTACCCTTATGTATGGGATAGCTGCATGTATGTCGATGTGGTATTTAGATTGCTCAATGATATGTGATACGGCTCTTGGGTTCGAAACCTAAACCCTCCTGGTTGAGTGTCAGGAAGAACAACCAGGTAAACCACTCCACCAACAAAAGAACAAACACATCATGCATCCTAAACAGTACATCAAATTCATAGATATCTCACATTACTAAAACAAATACAGCTACAATAATTATACTAGTCATACGGATTCGAAAGCAAAGACAAAAGCGCAACAACTTCACCACAACTATATTAACGGGCGTTGAACATACACAATGTTTTTTTTTATTTCGCCAGAAAAGGCCATAATCATGTAATGTCATATTCGATTATCATCATATGAATAATGTTATGTAATACATGCTTTATTCCCTGTCCAATTCAACATAGAAATATAATATTTACCCTGCATATGTAAACAATTTTAAGGTTTCATCATGAGATGTTATCAATAACATGTGCACATTCATGTATTCATATTCTTGAATAAACGTAAAAATTACTTGCAGTATTTTAACTTGTGTAATTGTTCTGAATGGTTAACTTTGATTAATACAACACAAATGAAGACAATTTATGCTTTCTTACCTGATGTAATGTTGATTCCGTTTAAAATCCAGGGTTCCAAGCAATTGTGAAAGAAGAGACAAATAAAACAATTGGTTGGTAAATAGGATGTAAACGTAAAAGTCACAACTACGTAATCATAATTGATTAAGGTAATCGATCATATTACATAACACTCATTTGTTTAAGTATTTGAAAATGTCCTGTCATAGAAAATATGTTTTCAAGGGTTAGACACATTTACATTCATCAAACACTAGTACACATAATGATAGATAGGAACAAAAACATAAACTAGTATAATCATTGGTAATCATTTTATATTACTTTTTTCGTATGCAAATAACAACATAAAATACAATGACAAATAGGAAATTGTGACTTTGGTTAATGAGGCACATGAAGCTATTGGGGCACAACGAAATCCCAGTGCATAGGCCTACACGGAGATTTGAAATCTGTACACGACTTATTTCCCATCACGCATAAACACATGCACCCTCGTCTTCGCAAGTCAAACAGTATGAGCATTCTCCGCCACGAGATGGCAGTATTTCGATCTCATTTGTTGAAGACTGCGAGTGCTGGCAAGAACGAACTGCACCAAAACATATTAAATAATCTCACGCGTTTCTACATCCTTCAAATTTTTCACATCTACCTTTGATTGTATAAAGCTATATATTTACTTTTTAAATTAATCTATTTATTATTTTGTTAACCATCATATAGAACATTTTGAATCGACTAATGCATGTAAATATATATACATACATGTGGATGTAGTATGTATGTATGTGTGTATATATATTTGTTTGCATGTAACAAGTACGTATGTTTGCTTTCTGGTATCTATGGTTATGTGTATATGTATCTGTCAACTTATTTTATTCTAAATATGAACATTATTTCTGATGTCCAAGGTATGTATATGGTTTACTGGTTTGTGTATCTATGCGCGTGCGTTTGTTTGTATGTATACTCGTGTACAAACATATATGTGTGTATGTGTTGTGTGTATGTGTGCGTGTGTATGTGTTTGTGTGTGCGTGTGTGTACGTGTGTGATTATGTGTTGCGCTATATATATTCTAGCATACAATGTAGCAAAGGAGACAAATAAGCTTGTTCAGTACTGAATCATCTATATATTACCATTGCGATCGCTAACTTTAAACTTTTTACCAGCAGCGCTTGGCTTCTTTGCTTGCTAATTTGCTAGACGGGTTTTCCAATTCGCCCGCCTAAGCCGCGCTGCTGCTGGCTTGTGGCTTGTTTTCCCTGTGAGGAATGGTGCTGATCAGCCTCGTTATCTAAGCAGGTCACGTGGAAATACGAAGGGGGGGGGGGGGGTCATGTATAGTAGGGTAAGGAAAGAGATGTAACCGCCTGTACTTTCATGTAGGTGTGCCTACACGCATACCTGTGCACCTTGACTGTAATGTTTGCAATTCAGGGCATGAGATTGTATAGCATGAGAGAGAGAGCCCAAGTGGGTCGTTAGACAACGCGTTCTCCTAGCATTTCGATGTAAATTGATCATTGTGTTACATGCAGTTATTGCCTAAGATGTGCTTCTGGAGGCTATTAGAATACCTCTCGCGATGTCCAGACCGCTTTGTATATTTCATAACACTAAACTGTCTCATACAAAGAGGAACACAAAGAGAGAGAGAGAGAGAGAGAGAGAGAGAGAGAGAGAGAGAGAGAGAGAGAATGAGAGAGAGAGAGAGAGGGAGAGAGGAGAAAGAGAGACAGAGAGAGAGAGAGAGAGAAAGAGAGAGAGAGACAGAGAAAGAGAGAGAGAGAGAGAGAGAGAGAGAGAGAGACAGACAGACAGACAGACAGACAGGCAGACAGACAGATACAGGGGGGGGGGAGATGGGGAACAATCTGAACAGTGTGTGTGTGTGTGTGTGTGGGGGGGGGGGTCAGAGAACCACTAGTTGAACTCCGCAAGCCGCTCTGTTTACATTCTCGCCCTCTCCTTGCTCATATCGGCGGCTACGGGAATGGATAAAAGAGGATTGCCCGGGGCTGTTTTCCCTGGAAATTTGCGTGGATTCCGCCAGCTGCGGCGAGAATGAAGCACCGCCATTCACTTAGCTCCCCTTCGTTTAAGCGATGTGGATCACGTGGTGTGAATATTGGACGCCATTAGGCACGTCGGTTGTGCGTGAACTTTGTGGTTATGATTAGGAAAATGCGTTATAAAGGTGATGTTTACCTACCATACAAATAGAAACACAAACACAGACGTACAGTATTCACATATCATACACACACACTCACATTCACACTCACAATCACACACACACACACTCTCACACACACAAACACATACACACTGTCATGATATGACATATTTCTGATGTTATTTCTGTTGAATGTAGTATTCAGCTATTTTGAGCATACTTGAACACAGACTAACTTCACTGTACATAGACTTGACCTGAGACTAACTTGTACGCTAACTGTCCTTGCACTTGACTGCATGCAGACGCAAATAACTTTCACGTTGATAAGATCGTACTTGACCATTCATCAACTTCAAGGTTGACCATGACTTCTTCATTTTTGACAAAGTAAATGAAGGAAACCAACACAATTGTCGAATACAGTATATTCTGCACCACTACTGAAGTACTTGATATCCAAGATTGGACCAAGACTAAGGGACTTTGAAGGAAACTAAATCGCAGTCAAACGCCTCCTTCGTGGTTATTCAAACAATTTGGTAGATGCGACACGGTCTTTCAACACACACATACACACGCAACTTCGACGACTTTCTCTATTTCATTCACACACTCAAACACACCCACATATACACACATATATATACATAACTCCAATCAAGCTGAAAGTCGTAAAAGATCTCAAAATCAAATGACATCTATTCATTGTGGGAACGGCTCTTGTAACATTTCATTAATAAATACGAGTCAATGCAAAGATCCCTTTTGCCCAAAGCATAATCGATTATTAAGGATTTATTATGTCAGTTGGTAAAAGCTTGACACGTTTTATGCACATAGGGCATTATTGTGTTATCTTATTATCTAATTCGCAAAAGTTCGTGTTCTGATTTATCAAAAAGTGACAATATAATGAATAATTTTAAGGATTATTAAAAGGATATTAATTCATACAATGTCACAAAATACTTTGACGTTATGGCGTTTTAATTGTTTGATTCCAGTTGTGACTTTTCAGTTATTATTTTTCAAAAGTGTCACACTTTTTTCTTACATTTAGTACCACTTCTTGTACTGCTTTATAGCTACTGATACTACTACGACTACTACTACGACTACACTTCTACTGGTTATACAAACACACGTGACAAAGAATTGCACCTGAGATATCAAGAATGCTAAAGCGTCGAATTCTGAGGCAAATTCTTTATCACCAAAGCTAATCAGGTAAATAAAAGATAAATACACGTCACAGGTAGAACCCACGGGACATAGAATCGCTGACGATATAGGGCGTATAAGCACGGTCATGTACTAACACTAATTACATTGTTAGGGACTGCCCATAGTTCAACTGAATCCATGTTAGTGTACGTATGAATAGCTACGACCGTATTACATCCAATGATTTGACCGAATTAGCCTTATTATATTGCTGCCCCGTTTTATACATACACAAGCGTTTCTAGGCCGATTGATATTATCCCCCGACCTTAATAATATTTTTAATCGATATATGGAGCGGTGAGATGAACTTTTATGGCCTTTCGTATGACTGCAACCTCGTCATAGTTTTATGTCGGCAGACAACTGTTGTCTCAAAGCCATGTTTTTTTTGTGGTCGAAAGGCCATTTGAAATCGCTTCTTCATGGAGTTATATTGCAACTTAAGAGTGTAACCCTTTATAAATCTACATATCTGATTAAATGATGTCTGAATGGGAGACAATAGGGCAGCAGTTCCTCCGGTAGAGAAATACTTAAAAATCTCAAGAGGGTTGTAACACACCATTACATGTATAGTTAAGTACGATTGCAATATCTAGAAAATCATTATATTATAATAGTAGCAGAATAAATAAGAGTTTCTGGAGAAAAAAAAACAACCAAAATAAATAAATAAGTAGATAATACCTTGTCATAAGTAGTAATAGTAGTAGTAGTAGTAGTAATAGTAGATGTAGTAGTGGTAGTAAAAGTAGACGTAGTAGTAGTAGTAGTAGTAGCCGTAGTAGTCGTAGTAGTCGTATTCGTGGTAGTCGTAGTAGTAGTAGTCGTAATAGTAGTATCTGAAGTAGTAATAGTAATAATAGTAGATGTAGTAGTGGTAGTAGAAGTAGACACAGTAGAAGTAGCAGTAAGAGTAGTAGTAGTAGTAGTAGTAGTAGTAGTAGTAGCAGTACACTAGTACAAGTAGTAGTAGTAGTAGTAGTAGCAGTAGTAGTAGTAGTAATAGTAGTAGCAGTAGCAGTAGTAGTAGTAGTAGTAGTAGTAGTAGTAATAGTAATAATAATAATAATAATAATAATAGTAGATGTAGTAGTGGTAGTACAAGAACACGTAGTAGTAGTAGTAATAGGAAAATAGAAGTAAAAATAGTAGGAATAGTAGTAGTAATAGTAGTAGTAGCATTAGTAGTAGTAGTGGTAGTAGTAGTAGTGGTAGTAGTAGTAGTAGTAGTAGTAGTAGTAGTAGTAGTAGTAGTAGTAGTAGTAGCAGTAGTAGTAGTCGTCGTCGTCGTCGTCGTCGTAGTAGTAGTAGTAGTAGTAGTAGTAGTAGTAGTAGTAGTGGTAGAAGTAGTAGTAGTAGTAGTAGTAGTGGTAGAAGAAGTAGTAGTAGTAGTAGTAGTAGTAGTAGTAGTAGTAGTAGTAGCAGTAGTAGTAGTAGTAGTAGTAGTAGTAGTAGTCATGGTAGTAGTAGAAGTAGTAGTAATATTAGTAGTAGTAGTAGTAGTAGTAGTAGTAGTAGTAGTAGTAGTAGTAGTAGTCATGGTAGTAGTAGAAGTAGTAGTAATATTAGTAGTAGTAGTAGTAGTAGTAGTAGTAGTAGTAGTAGTAGTAGTAGTAGTCACAGTAATCGTCGTAGTACTAGGAGGAGTAGTTATTGCTTTAATAACAACATTGGTAAAAGTAGTATGATTATTGAAAGTAATCATATATTTTGTGAACACTAGACTACACTGAAACATAGCAAATGCAGGTGATAGAGTTTAATATTGCGAACATAATTATGTTATACACAACGGGTTCGTAATCCGGAATTATAGTAATAAGGGCAATGTACATGTACTGCATATAATGACAATATGGATAGAAACTAATGAAATTAGGATGATTGATGTAATCTAAGTAAATTAGTAATTACTAAGTCTTTCCAATCACGCGACACGAAAGAGATCCATTCTTAGCATGACGCTAAAATAAAGCATCAATTATGGAGGTCAGACGAGGACCGAACAACTAAGAGTTCATTGACATCTTTGACATATAAAATACAATCAATAGACCAGGTTGAGAATGTCACAAGCACGGCCCACACCTCACGATTCGGCTACGATTCGACCGGGCAAGTGACCACATTTTATTGTTAATCACGAATATTAAAGAACAACGCTAACCTATTCTGGAATTGAAAACGCTCATATGATATCATATTGAATAAAATGAGTAAACACTGTGTAATTAATTTACGGGGGACCAGTATCGAAAATTGAATGGCCAACCTTAGAAAATGAAATTAAATACTATGAGATATGCAAATAGTATTTACTACTTGAAAAAAAAACCAAGACATTGAATACAGAATTTCCAAAAAAGAAAGGTAAATAAACTTGACATTTTTTTTGTAAGTGGAGATTCTTTCTTGCCCTATTTTGTTTATTCAAATACCAAGATTTTTTAATGATGCACCTTAATACTATGTATTTATGTAATTCATTTGTTGTTTATTTTTTATCTTTGTTATAACTTACTTGTACTTTTCCTTGATTGTATTTGTTACCATGCCTCTTGTACTAAATAAATACTAAATTTTAAAATAATTTCATTTTTTCCCAGGTGTGCGAGCAGAAGTAGAAGTCGACGGTGGCCTGGGATGTTTCGTGACCGCAAAAACAAGTTCATGACCACGTCACACACACGCCTCACACCTTGTCGCAGAATCAATTTAGGCGGGACCGTGAGGGGATGCTCTAAAGTTCACTGTGCCAGTGTCCATTCGTAGGTGATAGGCCGTGTGACGTGTCAAATTGGATCGGCTTTTCTCTAGCAGTCCTCCTCTATGCGAAGCGAACATTGACAAGTCGAAACCAAGTTGGGGCGGAATTGAATGGGCGGAAGTTGAGTAAAGGGGGAAGAGGGGGGGGGGTTACTCTCAACAACATCAAACTCGGTTGATATGCATAGCAATATGGGCCATTTGCCACATATGCATTAACTTCGTAAATATTTTTTATGCTTAAGATTCAATTATAAGATAATGTTCATATATTAATCAAAGTATAACCAAATACAGGAAAGGGGGGGGGGGGGGGTTCTTAGCACCATCTTACCCGGATGATATACGTAGCAAAGTGGGACCGTTGTTACATATGTACTAGCTTTCGTAAATAATTCATTGCTCCAAATTAATTTCTTTCTCCACAGAAAACGATAAGAAATACATGTAATATTAACCCTTAGTCTGCCAGATGAAGTATTGCTCTATGGGAATTGTGTTGATGACATGTTACAATGTTACATGTGGCACACGAAGAGTAAATATACAAATCCAAGTTAAAAACAATGAAAATGAACATAATTAATAAAAAGTAAATATACAAATCCAGGTTAAAAAAAATGAAAATGAACATAATTAATAAAAAGTATACTTTTTCATACACCACAATGTTGTCTTATTAAGATATGCAACCATCAACATTAGGTCGAAATCATTATTTTTGTGGTGGAGTCCAGGCAACTTATGTTTTAACGAACAAATTGATTACGATATATCCCGTTTTGATATGTTCTTGATCATGTTTGCAGGTCTATTTGTATGTGTGTCTACGTGAGTAGAGGTGGACAGTATTAATGTGATCCATGGTTACGTTACATCGACCTCGTCGCGTTCTCTGTATGGGAACGATACAGACAAGAGGTATACCGGATGGAAAAGAGGAGAGAAGTATCTTTAGAACGATTCGTTGAATCAGTGATCTGTGAAAGCAGCGTGCAATGGCCCGCACGCTCCCCCACTCGCCCCGCCATCTCCGGGGAATTCCTCTCAAGGGTGCACCCCTCAGGTTATTATGCCGGGACCCGAGCCAGAGAGAGCAGAGAAAAGAGGAGGAAAAATGGAGAAAAGGGGACTGTCGACGCCATCAAAGCTTGCGGTGCGCACCAGATTTATATTACGAGGGTGTACAGAAAACCTGTTTAAAGGATTGATGGAGTTTTTGAGAGGAACACAATATACGTCATAATAACATCAAGTGACCACCGCCGCCCGCCACCATCCCCCCCCCATCACCACTACTGCCACCACCACCAATACCACCACCACCACCACCACCACCACCACTAGCACTACCACGAGCACTAACAACAGTATGGTAAGAAGCACCATAACAACACAAACATCAACACCCGCACTATCATCAACAACAGTGTTTAACATAAATCTCGAAAAGTAACACTCACGAATATGAATACATATGCTGAATGTATATATAATTTTAATACACTTAATACTAGTATGTAGTAGTGAAAGCTCAACGAATAACACATTTGATCTAGAGCATTTAGATGTCCATGTTATTTGACAAAATTGTAGTAAGGAGTGAAAATGGACAATTTAGATCAATCAAACAGTTATTTTCACAACGATATCCAGATCAGGTAATACGCAGACATTATTACGTCATTTATATTTGTTTCATTTTGTGGTTTAGATTTAGATTTAGAGTATGTGACCTATTATGTTAGTGTAAAATATGTTGCAGTGCAAGAATCTAACTTCAATATCACATGTTTAGATAACGTTATGGTATTGTAAAATGCAATTGCACACATAGTTTGGCTTCCAGGCGGTTGGAAGTTTATAAATCAAACTCGTTATTAACTCTTTGAGTGTAACTTTATTCACAAGTAATACACACGAATCCCATAGAGCAGATTCTTATCTGGCACACAAAGGGTTAAACGACCAGTAGAAGACCAGTGGGAATCAATGCTATAACCTTTAGAAGACCAGAAGAAAACCATAAGAAATCTGTACTGGATACATTAGGAGACCAGTAGACAGCTAGTATAGTAGGAATCTCTACTGTGTCTATTAACTCTTTGAGTGTCACAGCTGCAGTAGGCTAATATTTCATTAGTTCTTCTCTGGCTTGCGATACAGACCGGGAGAAGAAGGAATTAACCTAATCAGTACTAGACCCAAATGCATGATCGTAAAAAAAGTTAAGGTTATAAAATATCTTACAGCCTGGAAGCTAGGCTATTTCCTCCCCCCCCCCCCCCCTCATGAAACATGGTGTCAGAGACTTTTGCGGTTCAATGGACTCTAGAACATGCTAAATATCATTGTTTATCCCCGCGTTAGTTGATCTGGGAGAGTGGACTTTATTTAGACAGAATCGGCGTTCTTTCACTGCCATATTATTAGCCCTAATTAGTAACGTAAAAGCCTCAATTCATTTTCTTGTTAGTACTTGGAACTTTCTCGTGATGACAATAATTTGTTTATTACTCCAGGACGCAGCTGGTTTTCGTTTTTGTTGGTCTGTGCTCTATCGTTGCTGGCGATGCGTCATTCTCCAACACGGCGCCGTCATCTTGCACGATCTGCCGTTTAGTTCCTCTTAGCCTGGCTTTCAGGCTTTTGAATATTTCTAATCCCAAACTTAAATATAATCATTTCCATGACCAACGTCTTTCTCAGTACGGTCGAGTAGAAAGAATTGTTCATCCAGACCCTTTAAAGGGATAGTTCGCTCTGAAATTGCGATGGTTCCAATAAAAACATAAATATTCAAAAAACATGTTAGTGAAGGTGTGACGAAAATCCGTCAGAGGAATAATTCTTTATTTTTTTGTGCGAGGAGCTTTCTTAAATGTTTTGTACATGATTTTTTTTTTAAAAAGTGCATTTTCTAAAAAAAAAAAAATAAGTTGCATTTGATATGTTTCATTCCTGTTCCTGCTTTTATTGAAAGCAGCTTATATTCAGGTGAACAATTCCTTTAATTTAACAGTTTGGTTTAGAAATTCCTAACAGTCTGGTAAGTAGACTAAGTTATTATACAAGATGAGACGACTGACCCTTCATGCACCCACTCAGTTTATCCTCTCTCCTCATAAAGAGATCCTCATCACAATAAACCTACCCCATCCCATCGATTATTACATCCCGGTATCTTTCTCGATATCCCCTCTGATTGCTTCTTGTTTCAAGCGCATTAAAGATGATTGAAATATTCCTTCTTTAAATTCCATCGCATCTGGCGAGTCCCCTACGTTATTTGATTCGCCTAATGCGGTTAAAACATAAAATATACGATGGTCGAGTTGAAAGCGAAGAGTATACAGTCAGAAGCATTGTCCGCCTCGCGAGCCGGTGTTAATATATGCTTGGCGTCTGGTTGACAGACTGGTTAACTTTGCAATGAGGTCATAATTACCATACTAGCGGATTCCATCAAATAATACGCCATTTCTGGCTTCTCTTGTCCGCATGGTTCCTAAGTGCATTATCTTCTCCAAGAACCACGCATCGGCTCTAAAGAACGCGTACTCAGGGATGAAGAAGAAATACGAAGGAAATATATGGATCTCTCCCAGCATTCGTACGCTCTCAGAAGTATATCACTAAGAAATTCTGGGTAATACTGGATACACCTCCGCATCCATGAACATCAGCCACCGAACATAAACATGTACACACCTGCATTAGTAACATTTTGATATTAAAACAGCATTTATAAGAGAAAAAGGTGTGCGTTAGTGTGTTTTATAAACCTAGCATCTTTGAAATGTCTTATACGATCACGGGGAGTGTAATAAGTGTAAGATGTTACCATAAAAAAAGGAAAGACATTGAGCTTGTTAGGTATTTGACAGAGAAGAGAAAGAGAGAGAAAATGAGAGAGAGAGAGAGAGAGAGAGGGGGGGGGGGGTGAGATAGGGAGCGAGAGATACACTCACACACACACACAAATGCAGATACTTAAAGATGGAGATAAAGAGAAAGATGAAGAGGCGAGGAAAGAGGGAGGGAGAAATAAAAAGAGTTATAGAGAGTAATGGGGAGAGGGAATGAGCTAGAAAGAGTGAGTGACAGAGAGAGAAAGATAGATAGATAAAGATAGCGAGAGAAAGACAAACAAAACAAAATTATTGTTGCATTTTGAATATGTTTGAAACTGCGGTCGAAGAAAGAATGGAGAAAATGTTGACAAATATATGAAGACGAAACAACACATAATACATGAAGAAAACACAATGAATAATTTGAAAAGTAACAAATAAATACATAACTAGCATATCAATGATATTTTTTCCTAATCAAATAACAACACGACAAGAAGAAAAACACATAAATGTATATTCCCCTATCTCGCATCACTCCGTTCTCCATGCAAACACATTCTACACTAGAAGTCATTCAACAGCTATGCTTGCTTCAAATACGATACCTTTCCCGGGGATATAAGTCAGTCCAGAATGGAGTATCTCTCAATTGTCTCACATACTTTCTTGAGGCCTTGCGGGTGTACGTGTATGGGGTACATGGACATGATTATATGCATCATACCTTTTTTCTTCTCGGTAAGTGCGACATTCGACCGTGAGCTAAGTGAAAGTAAATTAATGTGACTTTTCGGTTTGGCCGTGCAGGAAAACACGTGATATCAAAAGAAGCATAGCCTTCTTCAAGAGAAGCAAAAATGTGGAACGTGAAATGAAAGAAAATATTACGAGCGTGTGAGTTTCAAGATAATTGTGGCAACTTTGTAAGAGGGATTGTGGGGGGGGGGGGGGGGGGAGGTGAGGGGTGGCAGTTTCATAATTTAAGTATAACCGGAGAAATGACGGAGAAATCTCCATGTCTCTCCCCACACCATACTCTGAACAGGTACCCCCTCCTCTCCTTCCCCCCTCCCCCTTACCCTTTTCATAACACCCGGTATCACAATGGCACCGTAAGATGGGTGAAAGAGAGAATGAGGTGGTACACTGTTATTATTACATTTCCATTATTGTTTTTGGCGTATGGTAACTCGAATGCAAAATAGTTTCATCGGAGAGGTTGAATACGAAAGGATTTTATACTCCCTCTCTGTACCCTACTTGGAACAGTTTCATCAATGAAAATATTAACGGAAAGGCTGTAATTGCGTCTACTGTCTTGAAAGGAGTACGAATTCACTAACTGAAGATGACTTCTGTGTTTGTTATGCTGATTCTCTAGCCACGATATAGTGCATTACCACTGATTACGCCGTCCCTGCTCGCAACATGGCCAAACGAATTACTCACTTATGAATGTCCGTAATTAATATAAATGGGCAAATCGGGACAGAGTTTTCCGCCTGACCTTTGAAGTGGAACTGAATTTATTTATGCATTTAATTGAGCATAAACTGTGGAGAGGAACAGGAAGGGAGGGTGACGTAGAGAAGACGGAGGAGACGGTGAAAGGGAATGTGACATAGGAGGGAGGGAGAACGGAATGGATAAACTGGGGGCGGGTGCAATTCGAGTGAGACTGAGCGTAAACTTGACTTATCATTATAATGAAATAGCAGAACAGAATCAATAAAGAAATAAAGAAAGGACATGAATGACACCAGAAAATGGAGTAACAACAATATTTTTTTGAGGGTGAGAGGACCTTGGTGAGTGATAAGAATGATAATGACGTAGATAAAAAAGATAAAACAAATGAGCTGGAGAAAGAGGAAGGATACGTTTAAAATTTGTCGGGAAAATATGAAGGGGGGCACAATGATAGGACTAGACTGGAGATGGGAGAAGTTAAGGGGAGGGAATGGAGGGGACGTAGCAAAATACACGAGAGAAGAACACAACAGGAAGGAAATGTGGTAGGATAAGAGAATATGGACAATCGAAGGATGGAAGTGGTGAGACAATAGAAGGACTAAGCTGGTTTGGGGGAGAAGAGAAGAGTAGAGGAAGTAAAAAAGCTAATTATATTTTAATCATTGCATTGTGGCGTCTTTCTACTTTTGATTTTATTTTCATGACTGTACATGTAGATATCACATAAAGAATACATCCGTCCCCATCCCAATACCTGATATAGGTATGGCATTGATTGTATCGCATTCTCTTGATGAACGGATATCCTGTTGTAAGACTTTACAGTTTGTAATACTTTCAACTATTCCAAGTGGTTGACACTGATGCTACTATGTAGGTGTAGCATTACTCTACAATTATTGTAACAACAAGGAAGTTTTCTGCCCATACATTATTATTCAACATTCAACCCATTCACAACACATGTTGTATGGGGCTATAACTTTTGATCATAAGTATTTAAATCATAACAGATTCATCAAATGAAAAAGCATACATATATCTTTTTTTTTTGGTCGCTTAGTAATAATGTATGTATCACCAGCGTAATGATTTTCAAAGGTGATATAATAATTTAAACTCCACGTTGGCAATGCGCTGAAAAGATTTGAATAACGTGTTTGCTCTCAAAATTGGCACAATTAAAAAAAAAATATTAGTGTTGCCAATTTGTTGAGTCATAGGGTGATCGCTTTTGCTTTAAATGGCACTAGTCCTCATTCAGCTAAGCTTACATCTAAATCTGAAAAGATGCATGCATACATAAACCAAAACAGAACAAAGAAAGGGAGAACAGGTCCAAAAAGGGTAAGTACATAAAATGACATAGTGGGTGAAACTTATGCAAAAGTGAAGGGATGGCTAGTAATATGACAAAATTGACCAATTTCTCAACTGAAATCAATTTCAGTTACAACTTGATCGGAGATCATCAAAGCAAGAAGCGCGCGAACATTTGTCCATGTAGGTTTTCGACAAGTGGGATCGCCTGTGGATTGCGATGACGTCAGAACATTGAAAACCTGATTTGCACGCCCCGCACTCCAAACACGAACGTTCCCACTGCCTGGAAATCGCATTCCGTTATATTCATACCGGCTCGTAGCCTACGCTGAAGGCTGCGGAGTTATTGTCAATTTATATTCATGCACTACATTCATGATTGCGTCTGGCTGTAGAGACTACGTACATGTATAATGCCATCTTTCACCACATCACAGTAAGTGGAAACTTCGCTAGTCTATGTGTCTAGCCTAAGTTGTAACTACAGTCTAGAAATTATACAAGCAGCCCGGATTAACAACCCGCAGCGCCATATCTGTCTTGATGCCGTTGTATTTTTGCGTGCTTATTTTAAGTGCATTATATAGGCCACCCCATAAGTCCATCCAGCATTAGTACTGCAAAACAGTAAGATTTCATACTTTAAAAAAATACATGTAACAATATAATGTAGTACAATGTGTACGAGAACGAGAGCGAACAAAGATTTAAACAAAATACTACGAAGCATAACAAAGTGGGAAAGCTAATAGGATTGTACCAATGAACAAATATGTAAACCTTTCCCACAAACATAATAAAGAATCAAATTTAATTACAGAGCTGGATAAATACATCGCAAATCAATACTGTAGTTGTTTTTCATATTAATAAAGCAGAGACAGGAAACACGCTAAAGAAAACCCTATGTAAGAGAACGGGGATAATAATAAAGTAAATCATTTTG
This sequence comes from Arbacia lixula, assembly GCA_963669155.1. Lineage (NCBI taxonomy): Eukaryota > Metazoa > Echinodermata > Echinoidea > Arbacioida > Arbaciidae > Arbacia > Arbacia lixula. The sequence continues at coordinate 2,187,277 of OZ022593.1, forward strand.
ACAGCTTAATTATAGGCTTGTGGTGACGGGTAACGTGACTAGTCACGTGACGGTTCATGTGATTACGCTAGCTTGTTTAGGAATGGAAGGGCGTACCCAGTGCTTACACAACTATTATGATTATATTATGAATCATAACGATAGTTATGACAGGAATAACACCGTCAGAGCTGCACAAGCGTATGCTATTGATAATGCTAATTTTTCTTCAATAATGAGTAAAATTGTAGTATAAACCTTTCCTAAATGTACCATGATGCTACTCATACAATGTGACAATATCTTAAAATGTGTCAAGATATGCACAAACTGTTTGGAAAAATGTTGTTTGAATTCAAATAATAATAGTGACGTTATAATGAAACTGATAGTTCATTCCCAGAACAGCCACATGAGAGTGACCTCTTCCAACCACTGGGGACATGCGGTATCATTTCCATAGTAACGGGCTCGGATTTATCGATCCTACCCTGGGCTCCGTAACGTAAAGGTTTGCGATCAATCGCAAAATGGAAAAGACCAATCAACATCATTGTTGCATGCGCTTTTTGCTCAAAAGACTGAATAAATAACCAATCAGAATTTGTCTTTCAAATTTGCGATTGATCGCAAATCTTTATGTTACGGGGCCTCCCGGATAAGGAATGGCTATGCGGTAAATATGTATTAATTACGGGCATACAAAACAGCTACGTCGTCATGTCCAGATCAGAAAATAAGTAGACCGATCCACCTTATATAGTTTACGGGCCGTAAGTCATATCCAACGTAAACGACACGATCTGTCCACAACTTACGAGTTGTAAGGAGCTTACAAAAATCCTATGAGCAGGTCTGTGATTCAGCCAGTTGCAGAGTCGCGTGACTGATCAGGTCGTATCCTATGCGATGGCCTTCACATACACATGGGTCCCGTTGCATACTACTTACTATTAACATGATTAATGGTAAATCTGTCATCGGTGGTAATTATCATGGTAACATCATCACTTGACAGCCAATCAAACTCAAGGTTTCCATAGACTATGCCATAGGCATGACTTGCAGCAAAGTTACCATCAATGATAAGTTGTGTGCGACAGGGCCGTGATGTGAAACAGTTTCACAATCAAGTCTGGTAGGAACAACTAACGACACCACGTCATGCCCCCCCCCCCCCCCCACATACACGTGGAGCATCATTGTGGTTGGCGGTGTGAACGCGGCCTCCATGGCGTCATGGTCAGTGGGGACGTACCGTGGGGGCTTCTCTTGACGAGCCCCACCGGCGACTTTCACTCCTTCCAGAACGAACCATTAATGCCGCCCGACAGCTGAATGCAGAACAGTCAGGCGAGCGAAAAATGTCAGTATGCCAGATACCCACACAATACATACTGTATCTTTAGTCATGCGACAACGAAAATAGTCAATTCTATTTGTATTTCATCTTATTCATTTTTTCACAAGTTAAGAACAGTTCTGTGTTTGTGGGTTTGAAATGAAGTAACACTTCCGCATCCCTTCTTTTTGCTCTTCCCTGTTTCCTTTTCAACCTAGAAGTTGGTCAAATATCATGAAAGAATATAACCACATGGTGTTGCGAAAGTTTAACTAGTTTATAAATAGTATTTGTTAGTATACTATCACCATGTAAACATTCAAAGAGCATTTACCCACTAATTTGAAGAACTATTGTTCGTTTCACAAAGCAATTATATAAAGTATGCTAAATATGCAAATAACAATTGCTAATTTGTGTGATATAAACAGCTTAAATACCGCACAAAGATAAAAAAAAAATGCAAATTATATACAAACAAAATATAATGCCCGACTTTTACAAGAGAAAGAAAGTAACATTTGAAATTTGTTAAAAAATTAAGGGAAAACCCTCCTCAAAACAGAAGAAACTTGGATAAATACAGGTTTATAAAGTATTTCAAGTAGGACTCCTACCCATTTGCTACAGTCCTAAAGTGTCCAAAGTGTGTGGAGGGACAGTCTACAGCTAAGAACGCACAGGCTGGCTAGCACGTATTTATAGCTCTTACGCAAAATCTACAAATCTCAAGGTCTCTTTAAAGCTTTTGTATTGAAAATGCATGTGTCTAATCAATGTATCTTACATGTTCACGTACATGTATGCAGTCAAGGACATGCCTTGTGTATTGCAGGTGGAATTAGCATGTGTATGACTTGCTTGATGGATCGATTGGTGCATGAATAATAAACATGTAAGCAAATCGATGCATTGGCCGTCTCTAAAGGGCCACATGAGGTAACATTAATCTATACTGATGAGTTGACACAATAAAGAACACCCATCTTTGTCTATCACATCCATCAAACGGACTTCGACAGCAAGGGCATAAACCTTTACCGTCTGGTATAATTCCACTCCCTATTTGGGCTATTTTCACACGGATTCTCGGCTGCAGCAATGCGGTGGACCGCCTCGGCATTCGCATATTGATAACACTGTGGTAATACTCTTTTTTGACATCAGGCGGCACCGTGTTGAAGATATTGGATAGTAGTGGTACTTATTACGTGATATGGCGAAACCATGTTTCCGTCATCAAAGATCTGATTCGAGTTTGGATTTAGGATGAGGTGAATGAACCGCCTCTTAATGATACGATATCGACGTTGATATGAAACAAGGCCGAGACCAGTGATGAGAGCGCAGCGGCCCTACCTTGATGATCACGGATCCCGTCGGTTGTTATCACCCCTCTCCCTCGCCCTTAACCCTGTGCTTACCAGATAAACTGTTGCTCTATAAGATTCATGTATATTACTTTTCAAAGAAGGTGCATACGACACTCAAAGACTAAATATTCGTGAAGCTGGGGATTGCTATACCTATGACGCGAGTCGAGGGATCTATTTTTACCAGAATTCGGCGGAATGGAGAGAAATGGAGACGGCATAACACCTGTGGATTGCAATTAACTAGTGCTGACACACGGATCGTAACGCGTTGCGACGCCATGTTTACATCTCGCTGAGTATCCTGAGCATCGCCACAGCTGCTACAGCCAGCGTTGAGCCAATTTTCTGACCCAATTAAGAGATAAGAAATACGAAGAAGAAGATGAAGATGCGAGGATTAATCTTCGAAGGATGGATGTGTTGTGTCGTACTCGAATGATGTTATTTTATTGTAAGGGATCCTATTTTTGGGAGTTTTGGGGTAGGGCGTATTAGTATACCCTGATTTCTCGTTTTGATTTGAGAACAGGGTTAAGCCGTCTCGCTCCAATCTAATGTGCTCTGTTAATCAAAACACTGACACCTCTTAACCAACCTACATCCAGATTGAATGGAGCAGTTCTTAAATAAGTCGGCGGACAACAACCACCATTAAAGCATTCAATTAGATAATACGAGGTATACAAACAATCACACAATTTTGTTTGAAGAAGAAAGTTCTTTTGTCATTTAGAAGAAGTACTATTAAGCCTTAACATGCCACTTGTGGATCACTTCACAATTAAAACACACAGTCCCATAGAGAAGCATGTTGTCTGCTACATAAAAGCTTAAACAAAACATCATATCACCTCAGGGGGGCGCCTTTTCTTGTCTGACAATTTGTTTTCCCCTGTCTTGTCCAATGGTAGTGATACACCCAGATAACGAGATAACATGGGCTTTTGGCTGCGTCTGGGGCCTGAACAAACTGACTATACGCATCCCCGCTTCTAAAAATATGTGTATACTTACTACAAGCATGCAAGAGACAATGCAGGCATTCCGTATAGCCTACTGTATATGTCCAGAATGGTTTGGTATATTAAATACTGGTAGATCTCACGCGTGTATGGCTCAACACCTATGTATACGGTAAACGACATACAATAATTACGTCACTTTATACACTGCCTACTTTACGTTTATCCATTGTTTCAAAGGTGACCAGGCGATATAAAACAACTGTTGTTTGGCTGTGGTAACATCGACACCTGCGTTCAAGCATTGATGTTTTGTTACGCAATTATTTACTCTTTGTATCATTCATCAGCCCTCTAAGTACCCACTAAAAGATTGTCAGACAAAGACATGGCGTGCACGTTGAAGAAAATGATTGTCTCTTTCACGAGCTTTTACGAGGCAGCCGGATATCGACGGCCAATCGATCACCATCTCCTGGAGATCGGTTAATGAGCCGACCATATCAATCACTCGGGATTCACATACGTGTCTTGTCCCGCAAAGCGCGATGAAATGAAATGCGTTTGAACCTCTCGTACTCAAGCAATAGTTCCATTACTACTTCTTTCTGTCCCCCTTCTTTCTCTCTTTCCTTTGCGTTTTCGTACCTCTACCTTATCCTCTTTCCTACCTCATTTATTCTCCTATTCCCTCTCTGTCTGTTGTTCTCTCCCCTTTCCGTCCATGTTTATCGCTCTTTATCTACGTCACTCCTCCACCCTCTCTTGTTTTCACGGGAAAGTTATGCCCCTCTCCCTTACTCGTTTTCCTACTTATCCTTTATAAATCTATCTCTCCCTCTCGCGGCTCAATTCTATATATCTCTCCTTTCCCGTCTCTAATCCCCTCTCATCATCTCTTCCTCACTCTTCCCTTCTTTTATGTACCTGTCTTAATCCGTGACATTGTTAATTATATATATTAATCCTTCGTGTGTCAGACTTACTATTGCTCTGTGCGTTTTGTATGTACAACTGTGCGGAAATGCATCAATGCGTGTACATAGTTGCTGGACTGTTGTACATTCGCTTTAACCACTGCTGGGCTCCGTGACATAAAGTTTTGCGATCAATCGCAAAATGGCAATGGCCAATCAGCATCGTTGTTGCATGCGCACTTTGTTCAAAAGACTGACAAGTAACCAATCAGAACGGGGTTGATGTGCTATATATATTGCTGCTTCATACAGGTGTGTGCATATCATAGGTGAACATATATAGTATGGCAATGGCACATAACAACCACCTTTAAAGGTTTTAAAGTGAAAGTCCACCCTTAATGAAAACAAAAATATGAACGAAACCTCTTAACAATTTGACAAAAACTATAATCTTTTGACATTTGGATTTTGTGTGCTGTTTAATTCCGTGAATTACACTTTTTTGTTTATGATGAAAGAATTCATCTTTTTCATAGAGGTATGTCTAATGCACAAGTAAAATGATGAATATCCGTAGGAGTAAATGGACATTTTCAAAAAAAATTAGGACACAACATTTGTGAGAGCATCTCGCACGTGGCGTCACAAAATCAAAATTTTAAAAGCACTTGCATATCCTTTGAGGAATTTTCATTAAATACTCACTAATATGTTACTTTCATGTTTCTGCTGTTATCAAAACCAAATTTACTTTAGGTGGACTATCCCTTTAAGGGGTCTGGCTGAAAGTATTTTTTAAAGTATTTTTTCTACTCGCTTCCAATCGAAAATGAAACACTAGTGAGTGCGCTTCGTTACCACCGTGTACCCCTCCCCAAGAAAAATCCTTATATTATGTCAGTGACGTAGAATTAGGAGTTTCATTGCAAGCGAAGGGCACGCACCAGCGATGATAATTTATTGTCGTTGGGTAATTTCGAGAATTGCGAGAAAAGTCGGAGTCGGTTTGGTTGGTTGTGTTATTGGGCGCAGTCAATCAACACGTGGTTATCTGAGATCATTGAGGGCTGATACACGCACGTGGTCGCCACACGTACTGGAAATTCCTAAATTGGGAAAAAAGGGGGGTAGGTAGGTGGATACGGGCGGAAGGGGGGGGGGGGGGGGTCGGCCATCTCCATAAACATGTATATGATAGGTATAATTCACGAAAGTCAAATTCACACTTAACCATTTGTTTGAAAGATTATCTACTACGTGATTAAAATACATTAATGACGCATAAAGATTTGATATTCTTTGAAATTCTATTCAAACCTAATATAGGTCTTACATCCTACTCCCTTCGTGATGTCAGTATGTTGTATGTCATCTTGTACTGAATTTATTAGATATAACTAGATAGATTAACTTAGATGTGTATAGTTAATTCATTAATATAGCACAACTATAGGAATTTACAACGTTCATTTCTGTATAAATTATGTGTTACGTGTTACTGTATAAGTCATTTTGTGTTAAACAATCATCTATTCTTAACATTATGCTTTTATGATGTTGCAACAAGCCTTGCAAGTTGCGTAATATTGTTTTGTTTAGCAGTACAAGTAAAACGTTTTGTGAGTAAAATCAATTACCATGAATGAGCAATAAAATGATTCAATTTGATTTTATTATATATATGTGTATTGTGCTTATAAGCCTATTTTCTTTGTGTTTTTCTCTCTAATTTTTGTCTGACATAAAATGGGCTAACATACCCCATACTCCTTTAAACGCGTGACCATAAACATTGCGCATTGATTGGTTGCATAAGATGGCGCCACGGTTGTAGTACCCATTACATCCGACGCCCCCGATGACGTATAAATATCCCTGATTTGGCGTTAGAAACTAATTGGATCAAATCCCAGGGCCCAAGCTAAAGAACCAGAGAGTGTTATTTAAGTGATTACGGGGGAAGAGTTACGACATTACTTAAATTGTCCTCCTCTCTCACTCTAAATATTTTGAGCTGCACATCTGCTTTGACCCCCCCCCCCCCACTAATTGTTGATGTTATGTTACCATGGTGATTGTGGAACTTAGCTAAGAGAGGACACAACGACAACCAACTCAATCATCATGTATGGTCTTTTGATTGCACATGCCTTTGTCTCTTGTAGTTCTTCTTCACGCTAAACCTCACGCACCCCTCTCTCCCTTTCTAACTGACTTGACTTTGTATTCAGTGAAGTGTAAAACCACACATATGACCCTGCCCAATGATAAACATTGAGTATTGATTTTTGGAACGCCTCATATCGCCGCAACTCGGAATCGAAATGGGAATTAGTGTGTATACCTGTGAAGCCATGATCAATTTTAATCCTTTAACTCTTTGTTAAGTGCTGACTTGGAAGTTACGACGGGCCATCAACTTCACACGTAGTTACAATACAGTTTGGCGCTCGTCATCGAAAGGCCCCCATGCGCGGGCGCGCGACTCTAACACTATTTGCTCGAGTTTAGTGTCGAGTTACCCAGAGGCGCTTCGCTGCATTTGTTTTGGATCGCGTTTCTGTTTGGGGTGATGTGTACAGTGACCACGTTAATGATAAATAGATGTCCGGTATGTGGTGTGGGTGGGTGTGTGGTGTGAGAGAGGAGAATTCAATTGGATATACTGCGTATGGTCATCTTTACGGCCTTCCAATCTTCACTGTCAAACAATAAAGCACTCTAATTTACTTTACGACTGCTCTGCTCACGTACATAAACGCTATTAAACCTATAACCTATAAACACATTCACATTTTTTACACATACACACAGACGCACAGACACACACACATACAAACACACACACACACACACACACACACAAACACTGACACACACACACACACACACACACACACACACACACACATACGAACACACATGTACATTTCTTTCTAAACTGCGTTGCTCTTTCTACTAATTGATGTCTCCATTGTCCTCGTTTCACTTTAAAGTTCAAGTTTAAAGCTAACTATTATTATGGGTTCGAGCAGCACCGGTGCTTAATTCATTGGATAAAATATCATTCTGCCAACACTTTTCTCACGCATTTTTTTCGAGGTGTTTCAAGAGGAAATGATCCACTCGTATGTATCTACATCTTAGCACTATCGACAATTCATTAGCTAAAGCAAGAATAAATATAAAGAATAAAGGCAAGAAATCATACCTGAATGGGGATGAAATGGAACATCACATTGGTGTGTTAAGGAGTTCATTACGAAGCAGCGTTATCTTTACGTTTTCTTTAACAAAGCTTCACCAAAAACGTGTATCTGCACACCAATGATACCAGTGATAAACGGATAGCGTGCAAAGTTACCTCATACAAGCTCTCTCAAAGCATGCAAAGCGTCTACATTAAATAACAATCCACATTACAGTACGTCTACCCAAGTAATGTGCAAGATAAATCGCAGCCTTACTAGGTGTGCATGTATAACCAGCACAAGAACGACTCGATGGCACAAAGGGAGTTAATATTTCAAAGGAACGTTTGATTACGGAGTAAACTCCAAATGGCTTTTACACCAAGTGATGAGGGATGTTTGAGGCGTCTGAACGGAAATCATTGATCCCTAGGAATCATAGGGGAAACGTTGTCCACGTTTAAACACCCTACTTCGCATGACAACTTCCTATGTATTTGGCAAGCATGCCCCTGATCAGACGGCCCGTATTTGCATTCATATCCCAGCGGCAATTACCCCCCTTTTTCGTTATAATTTCCCCGTCCTCACTCCTGCAGCTTGGGAATATTACAGTGTGCGTGTGAGGTTATTGCGTGTTCCGTTAGTGGCAATGGTAAATAGGGGAAAGGTTCGAAAAGAGGGAATCGTGAATTCTCCCCTCTCTCTCGCTTTATGACTTATTCATACAAAATAAATTGGCACAAGTACCATATCTAAAGGGAGAACTTTATAAATGAAAAAAAAAAACAGAACAAAGGGTTAGGTAAGAACATGTAATATTGATGAGAGGTTTCACACAAGCTGCTCGGGAGATGTATTATGAATGATATGTTATCTATGTATACATTGAGCGGAGTCCGAACAGACATAACGTGTTATTCCAAACCATGTTCCCATTATTATATTCCTCTTTATTATTCCTCTCTCCCATGTTCCATTCTACTATTCCATAACCCTCTCCCTCCTTCTGCCTCTCCATGCACTACCCTTACAATTTCCCATTGTTTTTCTTCTACTCTCTTTCCCCCTCTCTCTCTCACACACATACCCACACACATATACACACTCACACATTTATGCACATACTGCACATCGACTTGTCGACTTGTGCGCTTTTTATCATTAAAGACTGTTCAACAGCCAGACATGCTAGCTGAGGGTTGTGTGGTCTGGTGTTTCCGATAGTGGACGCAATTTGTTCTCTGATGCGGTTATATGTACACATTCAGAGGTAAACGCGCGCACATACCCACATCCACATCCACATACACCCACACCCTCACCCACATCCACCCCCCCCCCTCACACACAGATAAACACACATATACACACACACAAACACACACTTACACACACACACACACACACACAAAAACACACACACAAACACACAAACACACACACACACACACACTTACACCCACACGCACACACAAACGCACACACACAAACACACACACATACACACACTCACATATATACACATATCCTCTCTTTTTATCTTGTTCTCTCTAATCAATTCATTTGGGGTTGAATTTGAATTAAACATAACGACCTTAAAGATATTCGAATAAAATTGAACTGTATGGATGTACTAATTTCAAGAATTGAAGTTTGGATCCAAACTTTGCATCGTTAACTTAATGAATGCATTTGGATCCAAAGTGTAATTTGGGATGCCTTATTAATATTTTTTCTGCTAGATAAAATGCTGCTCTGCGTGGTTTGTGTGTGTATTACGGGTAAAATCAACCATCAGGGGCATTTTAGAGTTAAAGGGAATATACTCTACTGGGAAAGCAAGAATCCACCAAACAGGTGATCGTGAACAATCTTCTTGCCAGTGGCCCTAAAGTCATGTTTTGTCCATTTTAGAAACCTGCTAAAAGTTATTTGCCCTCAAATGACCCACATTTTCCACAGTAAGTGATTAAATCACAAATCATCAAAATGTTTAGGCCAAACAATCGGTGGATTTGTTATTGAATCACTAATTACTCCAAATATGGATCATTTAAGGGCAAATAACTCTCAGCGGGTTGCTAAAATGGACAATACATGAATTTAAGATCATTGGCAAGAAGATTGCTAATAATCACATGTTTGGAGGCTTTTTGCCTTCCCTGTACAGTATACGCCATTTAATGTAACTTTGGTGGTCTTCCCCAGGGTCGATACAAAGTAATTATATCATATTACGTATACTAATATTTGTATAATTATATATTATATCGTATCAATTGTATGATACCCCCTTTTATGATGTTAAAGTTTATATACCCTAGTGTCCATAGCATACGTGTTAACTCTGTGTGTGTCTGATGTGTATTTGTTCACAAGAAATAAACATAATTCCCATGTAGTTGACAGTTTATCTGGCAAACAAAGGGTTAAGTGATATCGCGAGGCATGAGTTTGAGTGGCCACACCCTCCTCTTACCGAAGTCCAATGAAATATGGTAGCCATGGTAACCAGAAAAAAAGAACGGTAACATGAGGCATACTACATGTAGGTCGAAAAGAAATGTGGTAAAAATCACTTGTTTGAAGCACCATAGCATCCCCCTCCTTTGGTAATATAATACTTTCATTATGAATTTCAAGTGCATTCGGCACTTGGATTTTACATTTTACAAACAAATTGCAGCTAGCTACCCAAGAACAAAACCACTTGTCATCCGTCCGCGAGACCTAACCAGAGTCATATCCTACCATTTGTGGCACTTGAGATCTGTCTTTGTCTAAAGCGTGGTGCGATAAGATAAATATAACCTCATGTGCTGTTGGGCGGCGCTCAGATAATTCTATTCTCGTAGTTTGGTGTGTTTGTCAAGCTCATTTAGGGGAGAGTTTATTGGTTTGTGACGCAGTAAGAAACCTTGGCAGGAGAGACAGTACACACTTGAAGGAACCTGAAGTGACAGCGGGCTTTAAAGTTTGTTCTAGAGTTAAATTTCATCGTTTGCGTCTACGTTTAATGAATCAAATATGGTACAGACGTTTGAAGAAAAAATCCTGAAATTAACGTTAAAAATTGATGTTCTATGTGTGTTGCTTCTGAGAAAAAGTCATTTGGCATTAAAAGAGTTAATTGCTTGGGCAAAATTGGAAAGCGTTTTTTTTTGTAGTACTATATACATACCGTTTACATTGGTAATACTTGCTGTAACCATGGTAACTATTCATATGCTTCTGATGCATCCCGCACAAGGTAAATCCTATATAGCAGCTGGTTATCTGAGAGGCAATGAGTTTATATCAATATTTGAAGGAACGACAAAGAAATGAATTGTATACATGGTATAAGAGTGTTAGCCAGCAGACAGCGGTATCAAGTAGACAAGTAAGGATGCAGAGGAACTGGAAAGACAATGGCTCAAGGATAAGGAGGAGAAAGAGGAGGAAGAAGAGGTGGAAGAGGAAGAGGAAAAGGGGGAGGAGGAGGAGGAGGAGGAGGAGGAGGAGGAGGAGGAGGAGGAGGAGGAGGAGGAGTAGGAAGAAGAGAAGGAAGTGTAGGTGGAAAAGGAGGAGGAAAAGAAGGAGGAGGGAGAAAAAGAGGAGGAGGAAGAGTACGAAGGGGAGGATGAGGTGGAGGTGGTGGTGGTGGAGGAGGAGGAGGAGGAGGAGGAGGAGGAGGAGGAGGAGGAGGAGGAGGAGGAGGAGGAGAAGGAGGAGGAGGAGGAGGAGGAGGAGGAGGAAGAAGATTAAATGAAGCGATAAGAATACAGTAGGAGCCGGCAATAGAAGTAGGAGAGAACAAACTATACACATACCTCTACATAGGAAATGAAGAAGGGAAAACAAGAAAAGAACAGTCAGCATAGAGGGAAAGAGATGATAACCACATCAAACTAACCCTCTTTATCATATACGAATGTCTCAACTCAAACTTCGCGAGGCAAGCGTGTGCTGTGCGCGACCTAAATCCCATCTCGCGTTATTATTGATTTTAAGTCCAATAATCCGCCATAGGTGTGGTTTCTAATGCATTGCGGGTGTCATTTGAATCGACGTCTTTGGGGGGAAAAAGTCATGTATAGAAATGAATATTAACATTTTCCTTCGAATACAGAGGCGTGGCATGCGCTGGAAAATTGCAACTTCTGCCTTAACGATTACACGAACGCCATGTAGTATTGTCTGATTGAATAAAAGCAATAAGAAAAGACTGAAGATGATAGGAGAATATTGTCCCGCGCAAGCTGCACGCACCATGCGCATGGATGGAATTACTGTTCCATGATACGACGATTTTATGGAATCTCCTTCGTGGAATACTAATATGTCAATTCAGAACTGCCTCACTCTCTCTCAGTCTGTGTATGCATTATGAGTGCACCAGTCTACTGTATTAGCATATCTACGTAGTGTGTGGAAATCTACGCACACGATGAATACAGTGAATGTACAGTTGAACTAACCTATAAACTGTCACATTCTCCAACAGGATTGAAAAAATGTGATGTTAAAAAGATACGCGAATATTAATGCTTAGTACCCAATTATTGTCATGTAGTTGTCTCATTTCAGTGCTGGAATCACTTTCTGATTCAAAATATGATTAATATTTTTTTCTCACACAAATTATATTCTTTTAAACTAATGTCACAGAAAAATTAAATAATGACTGTAAAACTTTTCTGCCAAAAGGCGTCATGTTCATGATTGGTTGAAAATATATTCATATATGCATGAGAAGGTATTTGTGTGTCTGTATTTGAGGATGTAAATGGGGCAAATGCTATTCTCAAATTACGAGAAGGACTAACTGCTTATTCATATTATGATTTTATATTTGTAATACTAGTTACTGGAAGCAACACAATTGTTACATTCTTCGTTCGGTTGTTATTTCCTTTATTTGGTCTATGAAAAGCAAAGAAATATAGTTCTTAGGCAGTTAGGAAATCCGGAAGTGGACAAAATATTTTTTACTCGAGCGGGGATTCTAGTTTGCGACATCCCGATACAAAACCATCAACAATGTAAGATGATTATAGCAGAATGATGGAACAAAAGTAATGCGTTACCCAAGGTCATATTCAATACCAAAATACACATCACATACAACATGTACAGCGGAAGCCAGATGACTTAGGTTGACAGACGAGAGAGTTTTTGGCACACCCGGTTCTGGCGCCGAAATATCATCAAGGAGTCTTTGGCGACGGTTCTATATACAGAACTCTTCAGATTCAGGATACACTCTCTACCCCCCCCCCCCCCCCCCCCACACACACACATTCATTACGCATGTCTTTGCGGTATGAAGCTAAAAAGGATAAACTACGTCATGCACATTTTCAATACCCTTCCGTGGCGGATCAATTACATTCACCGTCCTTAGGATTGAAACATGATTAATTCTTCACTTAACCGTTCGTCTGTATGTAAATGATAACACCGTGTACGCGATAGCGCCTTCGCAATGCATGCTCTGTGCTGTGGTGTGTCAATGGTGAGGGTGTACGAAATGACACCATATCAGCATCTCCACTGCAGAAATGAGGGTGTTGAATTCTACACCGGTTTGTGTTTTCACATTGTTTATACAAATAAAGTGCTAGATTTAATAGACATGTTCTTAATTCATTTTGATACATGTACCAACAATAATGAACCTTATTCGAAAAATAAGTTACTGCAATTTTCGTTTCAAATAATAAGTTCTTGATATTCAAGCGATATCACTCTTGGTGTAACATTAATCACCAATGTTGTGAGATCCAAATCCGGACTGATATCTAGTATAAGGCAAAGTTATTATTATTTTTTTTTATCCAACACCAACTTTTTCTGATGGGTACATTATTAGTGCATTAAAACTTTTGGCGTGTCAATGTCTTTCCCCAATGTGCAGTTTTGCTCTCAAGAAAACCGCCTAGAGGAGCTATATGGTTCTTGAATATATATCCTTACAGAAACCTATACACCAGTTTGTTATTCGAATTGTCAACTTAATGACATGTATTACAGTGTGGATGACACGTGGCTTTAGAGTTGAATGCATAGAAAATAGGACGGGTCAATGTGCTGTGATGTCTCTATGCATCTGTTATGTTGGGCATTTCGGGAGTTCATTGTATATTCGTAGATAACGGAATTTATTCATTTCATTTTTTTATACATCCGTTTTCATTTCCCTCCCACCTCGCTTCCTTCCTTTATGGAATTCCAAATTGTTGCTCCCTTCCTTTTGCTTACCCATCCTCCCTCTTTCTTCTTTTGATCTTCCTATCTCCACCATTTATGTCATTTTCTGTATCTATCGTTCTTACCTTGTCCCTCCCCATCTCTCTCTATTTCTCTCCCCTTGCATTCTATTCAAATTCCATTTCCCTTTCTCTTCTCTTCATCTCATGTATGTATTGTAATATATATGTATGTGATGCTAAAGTACGCTTAAGTACGGCAGTATGTTTCTGTGCTATACTCGTACATCACAGATTCTCTTTTTCGTACACCGCTTCCTCTCCTCCCTCCCTCTCCCTTTCCTTCTCTCTCTCTCTCTCTCTCTCTCTCTCTCTCTCTCCTTGATCTCTTTCCCTTCCAATCTCTCAACCTTCCCATCACAGACGTGCTGTGTAATGACCGGTTTGTGGTGCTCAAGTACATACAATACAGCTGCGTGTTTCGGCACTTACGGCACTTTCCTCCTAAACCTCTCCTCTAAATTCCCCCCCCCCCCCTTTGCTGTCTGCCTCTGTCCCCGTCTCTCTCTATTCCCCCCTCCCTTTTAACTTTATACTTACTTACTTACTTAATTACGTTCTTACTAACCTCAACTTATAATATGTCATACGTTATTCTCTAATTTCTTAGCGTTTCCTATCACGGTTCTATTGAGCTCCTATCGTCTCCAGCGGCCACCCACCCCTTTCCCCTGAACCCCGCCCGGAGCAACCCCCTCTCCACTAACCATACCGACCCTCTTCCGTCTACAGAACAGGGTCACCCCACCCCTCTCCACTGAACCCTTGATGGCCCCCACTTTTCCCTACACCTCCTCTCTCCCGACCCTCTCCCGCCTACAGTACATGTCACCCCTATCCCCTCTCTCCTCTTCCCTGACCCTCTCCCTCCTTCAACAATTAACCCCTCTCCCCCTACCCACCCCTCTTCCATCCCCTCCTCCTTTCCGCTGCATCAAATGAGCCCACCCCACACCTCCTCTCCCCAAACCTCTCCTGCCTACAGTATAGGCCACCCCTATCTCCTCTCCCTATCTCCCCTGACCCCCCCCCTCCTTCAACTACCCCCTCTCCCCCTACCCACGCCTCTCCCCCGACTATCTCCCGCCTACAGTACAGGGCTACCCCTATCCTCTCTCCCACTGCCCTTCCTCTGCCCCTCACCGCTCCTCGACTTCACCGCAGCAGCCAGCCATCTCGCCGCGGCACGGGGGTATAATCACGGATCGAGTTGATTATATTCTGCGAGGAGCGCTGTATAACAAACACTTGTGGATACTGAAGAAGCACGCGGCAAGAAATGGATCCCAGAAGTGCAAGCCAAACAGTTGGGGCCTACGCGTCAAATGCGTTCATCCTGAGTTAAAAACCTCGTCTCGGAGTGTTCCCACTTTCCACACATTCCGAGTTTAAGGAACATTTTTGCTCTTTCGTCTGGTGACATGGAGAATGGCATAACACGATTTTTATCAGTTTAGACGGACGGTAAAATCGGTCTGCCCCTGATCTGATTAATAACTAACTGGCCAAGTGGTGCGAGTCACGCATGTACGTGGAATATCGATGTACAGGGAGAAATAACTTTTCAAACAATGTTCATATACCGGACTGCTTGTGCGGACATTACAGCAGGTAATCTACGTGTAAACAACTATGCTGTGACGACGTACAGACAATGGCATCTTGAGAAAGAGGAATGCTACAGTCACCCAGCGAATAAACACCATCACTAGAGCTGATAGTGATGTTGTCTATAATCTCCCTCATTCTCCAAATACATATTGGCCCGTATTCGTAAAGGTGGTTTAACTTAGATCGCATAATAAACGTAAACTTTATTTCATTGCGATAAATCAATCAATTAATATTGTCATAGAATAAGTAATTTTCATGAGAAAATCAAAACAGTGGTTTTAAATTGTTGGATGTAATCACTCTGTGGAAAAACTCAATATACCATATCAATTTCGAAGTCAAAATTAATTATGCTGAAGCAATAATAATGTGTCATGCTCTTTATTTTGGCGTTCCGTAAAGTTAGTTTAGGTTTAGTACACTATTTGCGTTGAACCTCTGTTCAGATTACGGGTAAGTGACATTCAAAAGTGGTTGCTAGATCAGAAAAACGGCGGGATCAATTCTCCAGTTATGATAAACAACCAACCCTTTAGAATGAAATCAACATGCATGCGAGCAATCACAAATGTGTGCAGATATCTTGGTATTTCTGATATAGATCTACATGTAGGTAGATCTCTCCCTCTCGAGATCTTGTGACGTTGGCGACCATGAAATGCCAGGCTCTCCTTTCCATTGCCAGTCTATTCCTTTCCATTGCCAGTCTAGGTAGATACATGTGCCTATCATATATTTCTCTCTCTTTCTCTCTTTCTCTCTTCCTCGCTCTCAATATATATCTCTCTCCCTCTCTCCCAACCACTCCTCTCTCTCTCTCCTCTCTCTCTCTCTCTCTCTCTCTCTACACACACACACACACACACACACACACACACACACACACACACACACACAAACACACACACACACACAACTATGTACATAGATTTGATTATTCCTTTATCTTAAAATCCATTTAACCACCTATGTATCTAAGTATAAACTGAAATATTGATATTTTTATATCTACGAATACTGAAGTAGATTTTTGATAACACTTAGGTGTTCATTTACGTCATAAGATCTATGCATGCCCCATGCTACTCTAAAACAGTATCAAAGGCATCCACTTACATACATTGACACCACAAAGGGTTTAAAAACGTAGAAATTGTGGGCAGTGTTAACGTTCTTAATAAACGCGCCCCTTTTTGACAATATAGGCATTTTGGAGTACAACGGTAAGGACATTCCCTAAAAAGAAGCTTCGATTGAGCAAGGTAAGGTGAACGAAGAGACGGGTCAAAAGAGAGAGAGAGATAGAGAGAGAGAGAGAGAGAGAGAGGAGGAGGAAAGTAGTAGAAACATAGATATATAAAGGGAGATATGTAAATGTATGTATAGGGAGAGAGAGACAGAGAGAGAGACAGAGAGAGAGACAGAGAGAGAGAGAGAGAGAGAGAGAGAGAGAGAAAGAAAGAGGGGGGGGGGGAGCAGATGGACGGAAACAGATGAATAGTTGAGGTCAGTTAGGAGTATATTGCACTATTCAGAACTTTTTTTTTGCCTCTGTGTGTTTTATGTTAATTAAAATAAAGATTAATTTTCTTCTCAAACATGATTAAAATATACATGTGGATAATGACAGATTCATTGTGCTCAAATCGAAATATGAAGTTGCTTCAATGTACAATTGTCACGTAGACACAAACTTCATGAGGAATCTCTTTGGCGTCATTTTGAGATAAAAATTCCGGATTCATGCCACCACGGTCACACCAAACACTTTATCCGCAGTGCACGTCCACAAAACTGTACATCGTCATTGCAGCGTGGTTTCTTCCATCTACTGTAGCAATAATGAAGGCTGAAGACCTGAAGTAGTGTCAGTGAGATCGACCTATTGCACTTTCTCAAGGTGTATTTAAGATGAAGAAAGAGAGATAAGAAAGGGTAATCTTCAGCGCTAGGCGTGTTTGTATAAAACTCGCCGACGCAGTCCCACTTGAGTGTTTTCCTGTTAGGTCCTTTTATCTGTGCGTGCGTCCCACACATTTACCCATCGAAGCATGTTAGTTGAGTTCATTAGGACTGCATGGGGCTATGTAAAGATAAGTACCTGGTAGGATTTCGTCGTACTGTGCTAATTATGTTCTGCAGCAATATTGCCCACTTAAAGAAGAGAACGTGTGTAGAGCTCTGAACAGAAAATGCAGTATACATACAAATGTGTAAATCCAAAGTACTCATTTCCCTCCTTTCCCAAGTTTAGAGGTAAATTAAATTTCAGAACGCAGTATACAGCTTCTATCTAAAACACAATCATAAAAATGTATATACTCATTTTTATTTTCGTGATAGTTATCACTCGGAATTAATTCCATTTTTTTCTCAGTCCTATTCTCTGGATTATATGGACATGCAACCTATTGCTTTAAAGCGTTCTCTTACCCCCGATATTATATCCCACTGCCCCCCCCCCCCTTCCGCCGTTGGAAACGTTGTAAGCTCGTGATCATTAACCATGTTAACACTCGGTTCAGTCCTCTCCTCTGGATGTATGGACATATTGACCGGTATGTTCAGAGTGAACCTTTAAAGGGTTCATCTACCCCCGACACCGCACCCCTCCGCCCCCTTTATCTCCGATATTGCACCCCGCTGCTCCCCTATACTCCCGATATTTCACCGCGCTGCCCTCCTATACTCCTGATATTGCACCCCACCGCCCCCACCCCCCACTTTACCTCTGATATTGCACACCGCTGCTCCCCTATACTACCGATATTTCACCCCGCTTCCCTCCTATACTCCCGGTGTTGCACCCCCCGCCCCCCCCCCCCCTTTTCCTCCGATATTTCACCCCGCTGTCCTCCTATACTCCCGATATTGCACCCCGCTCCCCCTATACTTCCGATATTGCACCCCGCTGCTCCCCCATACTCCCGATATAGCACCCAACCTCCCCTTGCGCGAGAATTTGAGTTAACACTACAACTGGTGGAGGGGTGGTGGTGGTGGAGGAGGAAGGACGGGGCGGCACTGTAATGAAGAGGTAAAGGGGACAACAAATGCTGATCTGGTAGAAAGGAAAACGGACCCGTCGTGCTGATTGTCGGTAACAAGCGTACGATCTCCTTCATTTCCTGTCGATCCAGCGATGCCGTTAAAGCGGTAAGACAGCTTTCCGGTGGCTATCTCTTCAAGGTGATCCTTCCACGGGTGAAAGTGCCATGGGAGACCTCTCACAATTTAAATGGCAAACCGATCACATCTTGAAGAATAAGATGTTCTGCTAGGTCTTTAAACGAAAAAAGATTTTTTTCTCTATTTATTTATCATGTTTATTTTGTATCTTATATTCATATTCCCCTCGCGACATATTGATATGATATAGCTAAGGAAAGAAAGAGAGAGAGAGAGAGAGAGAGAGTGAGATGAAGACAAAAAATAAGAAAGGACAACTTGAATGAGAAGAAAGGGGAAAGGAAGAATGGATTAGATATATGAAGGGAGTTAAAACACGGACTTTCTGAAGATGCCTAAATGATATTTTTTTCTTCACATGGGTATATTTTCGTCACGTATCTGTTGTGAAAGGGCAACAAGTGGTATTTCACACATGTATAGGCTTGTGGTTGGACAGTTTTCTTGCACACACACACACCAAGCGTCTAAAGTCAAGGCTAGTGCTACACAAACCAAGGAGCAATGGAAGTGACGTTAGACATAAGAGGAAGAGCGTAAAATTGACTTCCATATCGCGCGAAAGGCAGCGCGTAATTTGACGCTATAAATCATTTAATTTGCACACGTGGTCAGTTCTCGGAATCCATTTTGTCGGGGAAAAGGCAGAAAAAGAGGGTTCACATGTTCAGACGTACTGGGCACGCGATCAATATATTCATGACATTTTGGGCGCGTGGCCTCGAGTTAGATTCCCGCCAAAATAAAGGGGTGGGGATGCTACGCTAGGAACGGAGCATCCAAGCTATAAAACTAAAGGGTCATGTTATTAAACATGAATAATTCGACAAACAAAAATAATTAGTTGATTCGTGAGGGGAGTAGAGAAGTCGAAAAACGTGGAAAAGAATTTACATGTTCAAAGTAATTCTGTGTAAGAAACGTTGGCCAAAAACTAACTACAAGTAATTTTATCCCTCATTGCTATATTCTACTTCGTTGATTAGTCTCTGAAAATTGTACCGACCGCCCTCCACTTCACCTTGGGAGCAGATAGATTCCACAAAATTCCTTATGAACATGAAATATTTGTATACTGTGATAATACTAGCAAGGCTTCCAGGCTACTGGGGAATTCTAAATCAAAGATTTCAATACAGGGGTCTGACTATTCATCTCCTTTCAGAGAAGAGGAGTGAATACTCTTATACAGTTCTACACTCCATTCGTCACTTGAGATTAAAAAAAATATTCAACTGCCTGGAAGGAAGGTTATAATGAAACCAAAGTCGAATCCTCATGAGATATGTCGCCACTTTCCTTGAATAATAATACTATCATGACTTCACGTGCGCTGCTGCATTCAAAAGAGCCCACAGGTCTTCTATCTTAGCTGATCGATATAGTACATGAAATTACATTGTGACTGGAAGGGAGTGCTCTAGTCTTTTAACTCTTCATGTGTCCCATGTGACTTCATTCACAGGTAATACACACATTTCCCATAGAGCAACAGTTTATCTGGCATACAAAAGGTTAATACTAGGCGATTCATATTAGCTGTATTTTGCATCTTTGAAGGTAGCCCGTCCCTTTTGCAGACCTAATTCTGAAAGTTCCCTGACTTTGTCATCATTTGAGAAAGAGTGGCTATATACATGATATAATCTTTCCCTGGAATCGACAAACGTAATATTCGCTTTGAGGAAATAATCCTTGATAGAAAAAAATATCAATCAAGTTTTCGTTTTTACGTACCACGAAAATAGTCAAATCTCAGTGAAAACTAGTTAGATTTTAATTTATTCTACGGGAGTTATAATACCTCTGAGTTTGCAGATGTCTGTAAAAGGGACGGACCATCTTTAACCCATTGTGTGACAGAGAAAACGCTGCTGAATGTGATTTGTGTGCATTTCTTCTGCAAAACAAGTGACACTTTAAATGTTAACGGAGGCATTATTGTATTATCATAACTACATTACAACAATTCGCAGAGAATCTGAGTACAACTCAGCGACAGACTAATAATCGGTGACTCCTTAATATATCAAATGTATTTTGTAACCAAACTGAAGATTCTATAGTATTATCATGAGTACATTACAACAGTGCGCAGAGGGACTGAATACAACCCGAGTACAGGCGATGAAAGAGAATGGAAAAATAATAACAAATATACACGATTGAGGTTTTATACGGAATAAAGAACAACATACAATAGTATTTGAACACTTTATATTTAAGAATAAAAGGGGAAGAAAATAACATGAAGATTCAGTAAAAGAATACTAGACAGAAGAAGGAGGAAAGGTGAAGCAAAGAAGGACAACGCGAAATTAAACTATTGTAGTTATATGATGACTTGAGAGAAACTGGGTAAATACTAGGATTAGACAATCACACAAATAGAAAAGAAATAAGGTACATTAAACAAAGATCAATACAATAGGAAGAAGGAGAAAGGAAGGACAAGTGAGGGATGAAGAGCATATGAAGAAAAGCGAAGGATGACGCGCGTATTAACACGAATATGAAGAAAAGTAACCATGGTGATGAAAAGAAGAACAAAATTTGAGAGAAAGGGAGAAGAAGAAGAGAAAATAAAGTTACGAGGACTCTAGCGAAGAACAAAATTACTGCCTAGAGGTATATTTCCGACACTAACGCTTGAAATCCCAGAGTGCGTTTATAGCAACCCATCCCAGACGCCATAAGTAGGTTACGTTGCAAGATGACAAAATCCTTGAGAAAGTCGAACGATGAAACAAGATCCTTTCATAAATTTCCCGTACGTCATCGAAAAGAATCGTAACATTTCTCACAAGATAATTGGCATGCTATTGGTATTTATTAGCTGCCGAGGAATCAATAATTTCCAGCTAAAATAGCTTTGATGTGATCAACTATGATGATTATATATCAATCCGTTAATGGGCTTTATAGACATGATAAATATATCTACCTCAACCGACGCACAGTCCACTTACCGAAAGCGGAGGTAACATATTGTGCTTTTAAAGTTCAACTTCAGCGCAAAATACTGTACATCTTATTCCTCTTTATTTTGTCAAGATTTTTTTTTAACATTGTTTAATACATAAATGTAACGGTTATGATAAGTGTAAAACTAGCTTGCTCTTTCTTGATATAATCGTTGGCCTTGGACTGTTCTCATCATGATTCACAATGAACGCAATGTTTTAAAAGTCGAAGATGCATTATGGGTGTAGTCTGGGTACGGTTCTTAAATGATAACCTAAAGAGGGCGTACCTTTTTGTTTATCACTTTAATGAAGTACACTCTGTCAAGCACTGCTGGCATTTGTGGAGTAAATTGAACGCATACGAAATGCTACTTAAGCGTCACAGTCATGGTCATAACATAGACAACGACGGAAATTTGATCTCACATAATACAAACTCAGATGTCAATATTACTGCTGACAAGCGTGTCTACACAGACAGTTAATATAGTCGATACCATTGTGTAAAGGATAGTGAGTTGGCGAACGTCTGAGGATCATATCCAGTGGCGAAAAAACAAACCAGGTTTTTATGACATAAAACCAGGAGGCAGAAAGGAAAGATTAATAGCTCAGCTGATGAAAGCTAGCATTCGATCATGTACCATCGTGTTCTCATGAATACATGCATGACAAAACACGCACCACAATTTCCTCATGAAATTGTTAATGATGCAATCTGCTGGTTACGCTTAGACGCGCATCAGAGCAAGGGGGGAAATCGTGTGGTCTGCACACATAGAGCCGGCACGGGGAAATGATAATGCAAATGAAATTCTAGGAGCGCCCGGTCTTGCGAAAAAGAGCAGAGCGCCTCAACGTGCAACAAAGCGCATATCGACTACTAGTATAGCGAGCGGAGAGGGGCCCAGAACAGTGTCTTGTCTTAGTGCTAGCGGAAAGAAGAAGAAGCGAAGGCTATTTTCCTTCTATCGGCGTTGATCGCGAAGGTGAGATGACGGGGGCGGGGGGTTCGTTATCTGGATGTTGGCCTTTAATATTGGTAGAGAGGACACAAGGAAAGTACAACATGCGGCAAGCGACGCATGTCCTTTACGGTGTCTTCTTTATTTAGACTTCCTCATGTGCAGATTGAGAATAATTCGCAGGCTCTCCGTCACCACGACCACCCCCGTACAGGCAGTACGGACTCACAAACTAGAATAACACAAAAACACGTCTTGGGAGCCATTCAAGAGTATCGACACCAGGCAGAAAGAATAGGAGGGGGGGGGGAGGGGTAGAGGTCCCCAAACAGATCACCTGTACATTTCCAATTTTATATTGTATATAACATTGAACAATTTGCTTAAGTTGTATCATCACCTATATTACTATGAAGCGTGTATGCGTTTCTTGTGGGCCTTCGCCCCCACCCCCACCCTCCACCCCCATTCGTCTCCCTCCCCCGCCCCACCTCGTCTACCCCTCTCACTCTCTCTGCCACGTCCCTCCTCTTTCCCACGCTTCACACATGTGTCTCTACAATGTGCATGTTTTACACCATGTCTTGCTCCTTTCTTATTATTTTCTCCCTATTCTTCCCCTTCCTCCCCCTCCCAATCCCTCCCCCTCTCTCATTCTCTCTCTCTCTCTCTCTCTCTCTCTCTCTCTCTTTCTCTCTCTCTTTCTCTCTCTCTTTCTCTCTCTCTGTCTGTCTCTGCCTCCCCCTCTCTTTATCTATCTCTCTCCTCCTCTCTCACCCTATCTTGCTTACAGTTTCCCCTTCTTTTATATAGGCCTACTAAACTGTTTACATTTCTGTTACATCTATCATTAACACATAAGACCGCACGAATACACACGAATATCCATACATTTAAATGTACATTTTATTCAATACATTCATATTTAAACCCCAGCTAGATCACAGATGTTAATACGGTCTGCATTTCATGAATGCAATCACTCGGCGGTCCGTGAAACAACACCGTGAAACACCGTGAAACAACACGAATTACATTATCATCCGCGGATCTAATTTAAGATGTAAAACGCAATGTTCCCTTGAAAGTTCAAACTGGTAAAAAAAGAAAGAAAACACTCCATGAGTGTGTTTGTCGGTAGCTTATGATGCATTTCCATAGCAATCTGCGATTCGCGTCTCTGATAAATGGGAAGGCATAAAGTCGCTCACTTAAACCCATTCTGACCACTTTAGAAGGCATCTCAGAAGTCCCAACGAGATGTCCGTCACTTGCCCTTTCCCCTCTCTCAAAATTGCTCCACTGAGGGGGAAGAAAGGCCTCTATCTTTCATTTTCTCCTTACGATAAAAGCACTTGTCTTCGAGGCCCATTTAGGCATGTTCTATCACGTCCCGGTGGGGTCGGGAGATGTAAGGAGGGGGTGGGGTGGGGGAGGGGCGATTGAAGGTGAGCCCCTTGAATATCAAGTATTTCATACATGCTTTTGTATAATTCTACTCCCATTCCTTTGGGGTTTTTTTCATAACAAATTACGTAACCTTTACTGCAAGAAGTTACCAAAAATTGGATCGGCTAGGTCATAACAAGGATGTTTAAGCATATGGAGTGCCAGGAGCCATTTAATTAATGCAGATTCATTGTACTCTGCTTCTCGTCACAAAAGAACGCTTTACAAAGTTTTTTTCTCTTTGATCTCCCACGTTCGAATCCGCTGATTCTCTGAATGATTTTTGTTTTGCCTGGATTTGACGTATCAACAAAATCGGATGCGCAGAAGAATTTGGTGAAATATTCTCACCCCATATACTTGCGCATTTGTGATATGTAATACCTACGATGCACCCATAAAGATTCAATCAAGGAATCTTGTTACAATAATAACAAAAAGGCTCTAAACTTGATATCAAGTTGCAATACAAAAGTCTCAATTTCACAATGTTCCGCATCATATTCCATTAAAAAAAATGCATGAATCGTTACTTTCAGATATTTTCCTTTCGGACAAGTAACATGAAAAACGTGCCCAGCTGCGCCGAAGCTAGTATTTTCATCTAAAAAAGTATCAAATTTTGTATTCGCGTGTCCTTATCAACTACATATCAAGCAGTTAGTGACAAAATTAAAAGTTCAGCAGCGAAAACTGAAATATATGCATTTATATGAATGTGAATGATCTATGATAAAATTCAAGTGAACGTGACGCAATCGCGTATGCATCATGTTGTTGAGAGCAGCTGCTAGTCATGAATATTAAGTGGCGGAATCAAACCTTGTTCAAAGGGATAAATATCCATGTACTTAAACATCCTTGGTAAGCATAATAAGGGTTAATCAATATGGAAAATAATATTGTATACATCACACGAAATGCTACAATGAAGATGTCAATACTTTTTAAATTATTAACAGGCAAATCGACATTTTGCTTGCATGCAAATCATATGTAATGTGATATAAAATGTGTGTGGAGATGAAAGAATATTTATGAAGGCTAACGGAAAGAAAGGTTAAGAAATTGATGACGAGACGGAAATGGACCGGTGCTAAGAAAATATATAAGAATTCACATATTCCAAATAACAATAGGCCTATATTTCATATTTCGTGTGGACCCTCGTAATTCTATTAATCTTCGCGTCACATCCTGTGACGTAGAGTGCCACAAATCTCTGCCCTGAGCTCTTTGTATCAGCTTTGTGTCGCAATTGCTAGCATTACGGCTTTTCCGACGGCTTGCCTCACATGTGGCGTTTTGTTTTGCCTTGAGCCCTTTTCTTTCTTTCCAGCATTCTAATCATCATAAATGGCGTGCTATCCGTCAAACTATTCCATAAATCTCATTTTTCAGTCCGCTTCTATGCATGTTAGTCGGCCTACTGAGACCTCGGTGAAGTGTGGCGGCTTTCTGGATCAGCGTGTTAGTCTGAAACTATGTTGGGAAGAGAGAGAGAAAGAGAGAGAGAGAGAGAGAGAGAGAGAGAGAGAGAGAGAGAGAGGGGGAAGGGGGGGGGGGTAGGGATTGAAAGATAGCCAAACTCAGCGAGAGGGAGAGAGATGAAGTGGGATTAACACTATGAACATTCCCTTTTGTTACGAGGACAAAATCTAAAAGGGACCTTTTGACATTCCATCCGCATAATAAAAGGCCACATTCATAGTTAAGACTGGAAGGGATTAAGCACACCTCCCTGGATTAAGACAGTCAGAGCAATAGAGATGAAGATCAGGGTGAGAGAGCGCTTGATTGTTAAAGATGCCAGCAAAAAGAAAGTAGTGAAAAGCAAGAGGAGGAGAAAGGAATGTACACAAAATAGTCAACGGGAAAATGAGACAAAGCGCAAAGAGATGGGTAGAAGGGGTGCTATTTCGCTCGGGAGGGCGGTGGGATAAATGGGGCGGGGTGGAAGTGGGAGGGATTAATGGTTTGGGGGGGGGGGGTTAATGAGGGGGGGGGGGCATGCTCTCAAAAAGCAACAAAATTGTCATAATTTACTCGCAAAGATGCAGTATCGCACCCGTTCTCCTCTTCCACCCTTTTGCTGGATCTTCCATGAGGCTAGCTCGAACAGGACTTCTCTCCACTCTCTCTCCCAAAACCGCATTCTTAGATATCTCTTTCTATTATTCTTCCACTAAATGCATTGATCGGCTCATTACCAGTTGTTCCTATGATTACCATGCAGCTTAATCAGCTTGACCCAGATATAATGATTCTCTATACTCACCAGTATTACCGCAGGTGTTCGAATGCGACAGTTTGGCCCATAATGAAAATACACAGCAACGCGGGAAAGGATTACCTTTATAAAACGTTCGCTGCTAACCGGCACATGTATTCACCCCCTCCCCTACCTGACAATCTTTCAATCGAATCCAGCCTCTCCAAGAATTGGATTTGACTGCCATTTTTTTTTTGTCAAGTCAAAACTGTCCCTTACCTATCAGCAACCAGCTGCCAAGAGACTTTTGTTCAATGCACGCGGCAAAGATTTGGACATGGCGAGCCCGCATGCTTACTAGATCTATCAGTTTGTTATCGGACTTTTGTTCTTTACAACTGTATAATGCGCATGTCCACCGTCAAAGTGTCTTTGTTGGTCGTTGAATGAAAGGGGGATTGGAGGAAAAAATGGCGGGAAATGGGATGAGGTTACGAGCACCTGTGCCACCTGTGCTCTTGTCCCGACTTCTGATACAGACGACGCATCTTATTGGCGCCAAAACGTACAATGAGTGTGACCGCACGCATTTCTCATTTCGTTTGTATTCCCTCTCAACTTCCCCCTCTTCTCTCTCCCTTCTCTCTCTCTCTCTATCGCTTTCTCTCTCTTTCTCTCTCTCTCTCTCTCTCTCTCCTCTCTCTATCGCTATCTTCCTCCCTTCTCTCTCTCTTTCTCTCTCTCTCTCTATCGCTACCCCCCTCTCTCTCTCTCTCTCTCTCTCCCCTCTCTCTATCGCTATCTTCCCCCCTCTCTCTCTCTCTCTCTCTCTCTCTCTCTCTCTTTCTCTCTCTCTCACTCATTCTCCCTCTCACTTTACCCCCCTCTCTCTTGCTCTCTCTCTCTCTCTCTATCGCTATCCTTCTCCCCCCTCTCTCTCTTTCTCTCTCTCTCTCTTTCTCTCTCTCTCTCTTTCTCTCTCTCGCCATCTCCCCTCTTTATCTTTCTCTTTATTTACTTATTTCTCTACATACGTCTTCCTCTCATATCTCCTATTTCTTAAGCTTATCTGTTATCTAAATACCCCATCAATGTTACTCACCTTAAACTTTCTCTTTCTCTCTCTCCCTCTCTCCGACAATGCTTATAATAGTAGTGGTAATGACGATGACGATAATAAGTATTAGTAGTATTATTGTTATTGTTATCATCCATACCTCGTTTCCGTTATATAGTGCTATAGTTTTGGCTGCAAGGAATATGACTTTGGCATTCAATTTATCTCTTTGAACCGCAAAACTAGGTTTCGAAGCATGAGCACTATCCCCCACACGCAAACTCCATACAGCATGTCTCTAGCCCAGGGCGTTAACAACAATGACAGGCTACATCGAATCGTGAAACGGAAACCAACAACTGATCAAAGTTTATCATGATAGTTTATTAAATAAAGTAATCAGAATAATTTCGATGCAAACTTCGCACCTGTTTTGCATAGTTGACTTATTGCCCATACATAAAGACTCGACATTAACTCTGACATTAACACAAAGGTCGTTAACCTCATTGAGTTGCATTCTGGGTAACCCGTGACGGATGAGAGCAGGCGAGGAGACTACATGTCATTTCAAATTGAAATTACATCCTTTGCGCGTAGACCGGAAAGTGCAGTTAATTTTCCTTCTACCGATTATCCAATTAGCTTCTTGTTACGCGGAGACCTGAATGGTAATTAGCGAAATACGCATTGTTCGGGTCCTAGTGGTTTGAAGATAAAAGCCTAAAAGCATATTAAGGCCACTTGAATAATGAGACATAAAGCCTGAAACAACATAAGCATCAGCCAGCGAGGACGCGTATGAACAACTGCATGATGTACTTCAAGGCGCTCGTAGTCTGGCCTTCAGACTGCTAAGCATTCTTCAACCAAACTTTACAAAATGTGATCTGGCTGATGTTGACTTATTATTCTTCATTTCTTCCCTGGCTCCCTTGGTCCCATAAACGATGAGAGTGATAAAGTATTAAGTCTAAAAGACGAGACTATATTCTTCAGTTGGATAAAACAAATATATCTAAACACCTTCTAAGCTAGGATGGGCGCTCGTGACAAGCACGACATGTTCACGACTTGTTCGCGACATGAATAAAACGCTGATGGCAATCTGAATTAAGTCACAGTACAAAGGGACAAAGCCTAATCAAAGAGTTTTGCAAAAGTTTGAATTGAATCATTTTATAATCATACATGTACGGAGTTTGGATTCAAATATGCCCTTTTATTGAAATGTGAAACAAGTCTTAGAAACAGAGAATATTATAAGTTGTTTTATCTATTGGACTACAAATTGTAGTATGGATACTAGTGATACTAGTAATACTGCAACGATCAAATTAGCAACCTGTACACAAAAGATACGCACAGGTGACAGTAATATTTCTATATTTCGTGATGAGGCTAATTGTGCGTGTTTATTGTACATGTATGTAGTAATGAACAAAGCAAGCACATTTCACTTTCAGTTCCTCTTTGGGATTTGTGTGTTAAATTGGAGCAAATGCTAATGAATTAAAGATACTATTTTCATACCATGGATGCTGTTATGCATTATAGTCAAAGCTGTATAAAAAGACGGAACAATGTGGACCTCATGAGCAACTGGCCTTTACGGGCAGGTTCCACTTTATCAATACTGTGTGTGACATGTTTGCATCCTTTGATACACACCTCTAAAACACAGGTGTGGCATAAACAGGACAAAAAAGGCTTTCAAATGCCGTTTGCTATGCTAAGGCTACGTTCACGTGGAATCGGTTTGCCGCTCCGCGCTCGCAGCATGCACGCTGCTGCTAGCGTTTTACCGTCGCGGCACAGCATGACGTTTGCTTTATGTAGCACTATTTGATTTAATGCACATGCAGTCTGCTGCACCGCCGGAGTAAAAAAAAAATTGAAAGGACCAATATAAGTGATAGTCTCACTTCAGTGTGAACGCATCCGAAGGTGCTCGAGGTAGAACGGCAGGGGTGTCTCTCACTAAACATTACACCGACACTCATCCCCCACACCTGTCGACACCCATAAGTCGGTCGGAAAATAGACGCAGCACCCTTAACCCTTCCTGAGCTACCCCTTCTACCAATGCCCTCCACCACTATCCAGAGCTTCGGCTCCTTCTTCTTCTTTATGTCGGGCAGCTTCCCGCCTTCGACCCGACTTCGATTTCGATGTGCGGAAAATGCATTATCCTCTTGAGAGCTTGATGTATGTCAGGAAAGCCCCCCCCCCCTTCCACCCCGTTCATCTATCTCTTCCTGCACCTCTCTCCACCCCCCCCCCCCTCTTCTCTCTATCTCTCTCCCTCTCTCTTTCTCTCTCTCTCTCTGCCTCTCCCTCCCTGTTGCCTGCCTGCCTGTCTGTATGTCTGTCAGTCTATCTGTCTGTCTGTCTGTCTGTCTGTCTGTCTGTCTCTGTCTCTCTCTCTCTCTCTCTCTGTGTGGCGTGTCTCTGTCTGTCGTTCCTTCGTCCGCTCTCTCTCTCTCTCTCTCTCTCTCTCTCTCTCTCTCTCTCTCTCTCCCATTCTCTTCTTTCCTTATAAGTACGGTGCATGTCTACTTGGCTATTCATGCTTTTCGCATAGGCCTCCCTATATGTTTCTGTCTTTCACGATATTTCTAAAACAAATGTGATATTTCCTCACTCTCCTTCCACTTCTCTTTACCTTATGGTCTCATACTCCATTTATCCCTATCCCTCTATTCATTAAGTCCCGCAATATATCCACCTGCCTGTATGTTTTTTTTTCAATCCTCAATTTCACTTTTTCTACCTGTGTTTGAGTCATTCGCTCTCTCCTAGCATCTTCATGATCATATTCAACATCATTTCTCTTTCTCCTCTCTCTCTCTCTCTCTCTCTCTCTCTCTCTCTCTGAAGCTCCTTCTGATAATTTTCACTTGAAACATGTACCATGCGTTGGAACCCTCTTTTTTCTTTCATTCTCTCTTCACCCTTTCTCTCATTGCTCCAGGTAGCCCCCTCTGCCACCGTTTTATCCCCCTTCTCATCTCCCTTTCTCCCCTCTCTATTGGAACGATAAACAATACGACAACCTCTCTCTCCCCCCCCCCCCCTCTTCCTCTCTCCCTATTCTCTCTTTGCCGCTGGAAATATGCATCATGCGTCGAAACCCCCCTCTGTCTCTCCCCCTCCTCCTCTCTCACCTTCTCTCTGTGTTCCTAAAACCTCGTTTGCCATGCATTCAATCCCCCGCGCTCCCCTTCACCCCCTCCCCGTTTCTCCCTCCCTTCCCTCACCCTCGTATCTCCTTCCCCTCTCTCCTCCCCATCGTAACGATGAGACATGAGTTGAAGCCCTCTCTCTCCCCCTCCTTTTACCCCCTTCTCTGTTTGCCGCTGGAAAGATGGGCCATGCGTTTGAATTGGGTCAGCGGCATGCTCCCTGATAGATACAACGTCAGTAGCGGCAAGAGGGCACGACGGGTTTGGTGGAGGTGAACATTCGAGTACTCCTCAGCCAAGACGTCAGACTTCACATAAAGCATGTCTCTTCGAAAAGTGCGAGGCCTTAAAGGGGGTCTCTTTTTTTTATCCCGATCCCGGACCTATTCGAAACGATCTTTACAATTAAAATATTAAGAAAGCAATATATACAAAATATAGGGGTTGTTTAGCATGACGCTGGGCTTTTAAAAGCAAGTTCAGAACAGAGAGTTTTGACACTCCACGATCGCCTACGTCACAGGATATGGATCTTAAATAGATAAATAGACTTGTGATTTACACCTACTTTAACCCTCTGTGTGTCAAACCGTGTACTGCGCTATTGGATTTACACACAATATTTTGATACAAATGTGCATAAATAGTGCTGAAATAGTTAATAACACGCAATCATAACAAATGCTCTATGCCAAAATATGCTTTAGGCATAACTCCTACGGATGGATCCATACAAACCAAATAATTGCAGAGAACACGCGCACGCACCTGGTACAATTCCAACCGCGTATTAGCAGCATCGGAAGTAGTGGTGCAGTGTGTGATATCAACTATCGATCTTTGAATCTCACTAGTTTCAAACGGCAGTCAGGTAGCGAATAATCATCGTTATTCAAATAATCTCTCTAGCTGGTGAAATTATGTACGCTGAAACGCAAATATAAGCGGTATTTGCATCGAGATTCAAAATGCGGCATTTGAATCTCACGTTTGGCTCGCTGTATGTATGCGGCTTTATGTATATCACAATGTGCATGCTGGCATCTATCACACAAAACGACGACTACTAATTGTTATTGAAAGAAGGTGATTGCGTCACGTTTAAAGTTAATTTACCATGCATCGTACATCGCCACGTACATTTTACGTCGAGGTCTGCCCACCCTTGCATGATATTACGGGTTCCTATTTAGGCTACGTAATTCACTTTATCTATTGGTAGTTTGGTACAATAATTCGAACCTCCTGATTCAGATAGCGAAGCATGAGCATGCCATTGGAGCGAATTAAGTCCGTAGTCTCTCTTTGCGATCCCTTTCAGAAAGCCTTATTTATTCCTTTATTCCTTTATTAATGTATTATTTTCTAGTTGTTTTTATGCAGAGTGGCCTCTTTAAACATGTAATTGCTGTCATTGATGGCACTGACACATAGAAACACATCGCAGTATTACATAGAAAATGAAAAAAAAATGGGAAACACGAACACATTGAACAAATTTAGTTGAACAGACATAACATAGTACAAGGTAAAACATCAACATATTAACTACTAACAATTCTAGTCCAATGATGTAGTATTCAAAACATAATGTTTTAAAATTCCAGAGATATTACAGAATTATAAGAAACTATAGGTAGCGAGAATAGAGTGAAAATATAATACTTAAACAGCGCTTCCTTGTACCCCTCCATAGTCTCATCTTTTTTGGGTATAATTTCAACATTTATTTATCGTATGTTTTTCAATTTGTGTTTGTGAGCATTGGAAACAATAAATCACAAATGACACAATTTGTGAGTTCTTCTCCCAGTGAATACAACCATTGCATACGTTTAGGTAAAGTATATCATAATCTCATGTGCGGAAGGACTATAAATATCATCATTTACATTTCGTGTCTGAAGATGGAACATGACAAGACTACGTCACCGAGTCGGCTGTCAATTGATAGCAAATGGGAGCGACTTGAAAGAATTATAATCACACGCCCCAGATGCACAAAGAAAATGTTATGACTGCCCTCGATTCTCCAAAGAGATCTACGACATCGCCAGGCGTATGTATCAAGAAAATAGAACATTTATCAGCTCCAAAGACTTCCCTGGTAGTTTTTTGATATGATTGTATACAGTACATTGATTTGGATATCGCTTTGTATTCATACCAGCGGTTTTTGATCGTTCTATACATTTAAATGGAAGCCGGAATAACCCTTTTCGTTAGCGGAAAGGCGTATGGAGGGAGTCGGTTTGATCGAAGATATGAAATGCAATTCTTCTGCAAAAAGGAAAGGGTATTGATCAATTATTGAAGAATATACTAGAATTCGTACCCAATATACATCGATCGTATACATACATATAGATGTTGGTTTAACACAATAAGTGTTTGCAAGGTTTTGACAAGAGCAACGACTTATATTTGCTATCTCAAGTACTTGGTGGAGGTAGTCTATGAAACACTGAATCGTGTTTGACCCTTGCATTGCCAGAGAGACTGATTCTCTGAGTATTTTGCACGCATTCCTGGTGAAAAAATGCACTTATGTCACTTAAAGACTTAAATTGTATATGGAAATAGCCATGTCTTCTTTCTCCTCCTCTAAAACGGACACACTTTCTCTCCTATATCGCTTCTATATCTCCACCTCCAGGACTACATTTTTTTTTACTAGATACGATTTACATGCACAGTCATCGCCACTAAACGAATAG
>OZ022593.1:2225654-2228154 GCA_963669155.1 Arbacia lixula
AAATCACGACCCTAATTCTGCCGCGCACTCAACATAACCATAATATTTGGATGATTTATCGAGCGTGTTATAAGGAGGGTCGTAATTTAGGAGCTAAATTTCAAAAACTAAACCCACTTTCTCGGACTATGATACCGTCGTTACTCTCCCAAGTTAATTGAGTGAAATAAGTTCAAAATTCAACATCGAGAGAGAGACAATGTGTGAGCGAAAAATATAGAAGAAACAGTAAATAGAGGGAGAAGGTAGCAGGAGATATATATATGGAGAGAAAATAGTGAGAGTGTGAGAGACAGAGAGAGAGGAGGGGGGATAGGAGGGGAGGGGTGGGGGGAGAAATATCAAATATACTTGAAACCTGTTGTGCCTGATCCATTGCTCTATATTTTTGTCATAATCTGGCCTCTTTGAAACAGATGTATCCATTTAACTGAACATTTATCGCTAAAATTTCATTCATCCGTCTTGGGCCAGCTGT
Organism: Arbacia lixula; assembly: GCA_963669155.1. NCBI lineage: Eukaryota > Metazoa > Echinodermata > Echinoidea > Arbacioida > Arbaciidae > Arbacia > Arbacia lixula. The sequence goes on from OZ022593.1 coordinate 2,226,133, forward strand.
CTGCATGTGTCTTCAAACTCACATTATGTCTTCTCAATCCGTCGTCGTTTTTTTTTTTTTGTATTCCACAGTGACAGTATCAAACAAGGCGAAAGTGGTGGGTAAGCTTTCGAGCTATAGTTAGATAGCTTAATGCATAAGTGCAAAGTTAAAGAGGTGGTTGCATAATTATGTAGACAGACTGCTCAGTAGAAGATTGTTAGACGCCAACAAATCGATAGATTGATAAATCAAAAGCCTTGTAGCAAATATGAATGAATGTGATATAAACCTAAAAAGAGAGGTGCATATACATTTTGATTTATAGAAAAAAAGGAGAGGGAGAGGGAGGGGGAGAGGGAGAGGGAGAGGGAGAAACAGAGAGAGAGAGAGAGAGAGTGAGAGCGAGAGAGAGAGAGAGAGAGAGAGAGAGAGAGAGAGAGAGAGAAGGGAGATAGGGTGAGATGGGGAGAGATTATTACAGAGACTGGGTGGGAGTCCAAATCGCTCACGATGTGCAACAGGCAAATCTGTGTGACAGATTGAAATTATATGAGCTCTTATATGGAAACCACATCCATCAAAACAGATTCGAATGAATATATGAATATCATGCAATATACTGAAATATGGCCTCCACATCTATATGGACCTCGATATGTACCCGTGTTCATTAAGGCCATCCACAGTACTGCTAAAGGTCAAAGCCAATATGAATGCAGGTCATAACTTTCCGCCTTTATTATCTCAGGAGGATGGGAAGGGCGGATATACCGATTGACATTCTTCTTAATTGTTATCTCAGTTAGATATGAACTTATCACGAGGTTTATTGAAGCGGAGCATGACATGACTGTAATCGTGATGTTATGAGTATTTCAGTATTAAGGTAGCTTTGTGTGGCATGTATTACATCTTATTCCTTCTCTTCCAAGTACCTGTTTTTATTGCTTTATCATCTCCCCTCCCTCGTCGTTATTATCTCTTTACCTGGTTTGTTTCAACACACGCCTTTTCTTCTCCATCAGTCTGCCAATCTCCGTATTCCCTCTTAATAATGTTCTTACAGGTGCACTTTCTGCTTCTTCTGTGCCTCTAATATGCTAAAATGCTCTTTGATGGCAAGACACACGCAAATGCATACACAAAACACACACACACACACACACTTTTTTTTCAATAGTTTTTATTATGTTCCATATCAAACAATACACACACGTACACATACGACCACACGCACACACGCATACACACACACACACACATGCAAATGCCTAGATAAGTATGTGTTTCCTCTGTTCATATCAATCTATCATTAATATTTTCCTTATCTCTTTCTTCTTTAATTGTTTTATCCCATTCTTTTGCCGACTGCATATCTTACCCTTCCATTACCGGGCCTTAGAAACCCCATAGGTTTACCACACGTATTCATGGCAATGGTAATGAGAGGGTTAAGTTTCCCTACCCATCGATTTGTTGAATTTTCCAATCCTATCATGCACCCCGTTTTCCAATCGTTCTCTTCTCTCTCTGCCACTATCGCTGTCTCTGTCCATTTTCAATCTTCTCTCACATCCTTCATCTTCTGCTACCATTATCTCTTCTGATTGCCCCCCCCCCCTCACCTATTCACCTTCTCATTGATGTCCATAATTCATTAGATGTAATCATCTTCATGCAAATTTCACGACGGTCATTAAGGTCGTGGTCAAGGGTGCTATAGTAGTGGCCAGGTTGATAAAGGTACGATGTCTGACATTTACCGTAGTCTCAAATCAGACACCACACTTCGAGATCGTATGCCTTCACCAATTCACTACTAGTTATCTCTTTCTGAATTTGTATTTGGTTTCTGTACTGCTATTGTACACGGATTAGAAAATGCCTACAGCGGATGGCTTAGTTGATTAAAGAAGCTGAAGCAATATGATGTTGCGATTTAATACCGAAAAGGTTTAAGATGCAAGAAAGCATTCAACTTACCGATCAGGAGTTCAATCGTTTGGAAGTTATGGAATATATTGATATTTTAATTTGTTT
>OZ022593.1:2230654-2235654 GCA_963669155.1 Arbacia lixula
TCTCTATTGTTTTATATTAGACAAGAAAGCCCGTGTTTTTTGTTTGAAACGAGAGTGCGGGAATAGGGGAAACACGGTTTTAAGGGGCGCGGACCGCATTCCAAACGAATTGACGCCTCTCTTGAAAAGGTTACATACACAGAAAGCTCAGGCCCGCGTTACGGTGCCACTTGAGCTATCCTGAGACGACGATACACGTGGGAGACGGTGCGCTGTTATGGTAAGGCTCGTTTTACGGAAGATGTGTTTCTTCTCCAAACTCGCGGTTCACTTTTTTCTAGCTTGTCGAGGTATACTGAGATACACCTTTTGCCTCAAAGCGAATGCACCTTACATCATCCATTCCTGCCCTCCCAAAGAGATTAATTTCGTTGGTCGACTTCACAGGAAGTACACAGAAGTAGATGTCCAGCTTATCACAATAGGCCGACCAGTTTCCATTGATAAGTAGTAAAACATGCCTTTTACTTAATAATAATTTAATTCCCGATTCAAACAAATAAATAATCTTAGAACGTATGCCTGAACTAATGTGGTATGACAGACAAAATCCTACTCGTGGTCGTGATTGTTCCAAGGTAAATTGTATTATATCAATACACATAGGCAACCCCGTTTACTGCCAGTTAATAGGTGCAGCACCTCACCCCCCCCCACCCTACCCTCACTACTGCCCCCCCCCCCCCCCCCCCCCCAGCTATCCCCGGCACCACCAGACCCTCTTACTGCAACCAAACGTTACTACAAAACGTTCACTGCACCGTATGTATGCATTCAAAAGCCTTTAACAAGACGTTATTATCATTTAAACCTTTCTGTGCCTGACCAAATTATGCTGTATCAAATGTAGGCGTATTGAAGGTGAGCTCATCTACAAATGACACATTAAAGGGTTTCTAAATAAGAAAAATAAGTTCCCACTTCTCTATGTAAAATTATCCACTAAAAACGAATTTCACATTCGTTTGCCGCAATAAAATCTCATTTTGATGAACATTTGAAAAAAACAAAAACGCACACCTCCAAGTGACGTCAGAGAAGTCAAATGCCATAAAAGACTCCGCTGTTAAACTTAGATTGTACGGAAGTCAACAATAGACCATTTTCGTAATGTATTCACAACTTTCACCCCAACGTAGTAACGAGTTATTGCATTCACCTGTATCTTGTCATTCAGATTCTATGGATGGAATGCACTTTGAATCTATTAGTTGTTGCTACTCGGACAAACCTTGGGGGTTCCCTTTGGTAACATATTGTTTTAATGGCGTGAATTTAAATATTTTATTCACACCGTTGGCATTTGTGGCATTTCGACTTTTCTGACGTCACTGGAGGAGGGTGTTTTCTAAAATTTTCGTCAAAATGAGACTTTATTGCGGCAAACGAATGTGAAATTCGTTTTTAGTGGATAATTTACATCGATTAGTGGGAACTTATTTTATAATTTAGTAGCCCTTTAAGGGTTGATGAATTTCAAACAAATTGAAATATGTTACGACATCCAAAATGCAAAATCTTATTCCAATATCATGCCTTAACATTCAGTATTAATGTCACCCAAAGAGAAGAAACACATTTATCAGGAAATTGTGCTAAATATGTAAATCGCTGATGTATTAAAAAGTTATTCATATTGCTACATTTACGATATATCTTATACTGCACGTCTAACCCAGCTACTGGTGTTTTAGATACACTAGGTGTTAAAAAAATCATATTCTTGTAATAATCCTTTGAGTATTTTCTTACAATTACCCTTTTTTAAAGAAGAGCCCCTACATTGATATATCAGATAATTAATTCAGAACACAACGAGGCCCTTTGTGCATGACACATGACAGTCTATTAGCAGCGAATGCCATCACAGTGGTATTGATAATTCATGATGCTTCTGAAAAAAAATGACCTCGCGGATGGACATGTGCGATGCCAATCGACTTTGTTGTGTTCTAAATTGACACATAATTTTGGGAGGCCATTTTTTGTCAATTCATTTGATATTTCAATTGAATTCGATTTGTACCTTAGTCGTTTTTTTTTTTTCGAAAGCTTCAAATGTTTATTTTTTTTCAAACGTACTGTAATTATGCTACACTCATGATTTGAGGACAATTCTCTTTAAATTGGTAATAGTCTACAAAAAAGAAGTAGAAGTTCTAAAATATGTGAAGTAAAAATGTATTTTTTTCCCGAGGATATCTTCTAATACTGCATGATGCATTGTTACCATAGAAACAAGGTTGGAATGCGACCAGCCCCCGATACCAAGTGCTTCTCGAGCCACCCTTGATTGCTCGTTGTAATGTGTCACACACCACATTCCAAATGCGAATATGGCGGGAAACCGACCTTGGGACTTGCAAATCTTCATCAAAGCTCTGGATGCAGGTTAGTCTCATGACCAACCGCCAAAGCAATTCGATTGTTTGTATGTGTAGTCTTCTAAAAAGCTCAGTTTATATTCGTTTTCAGCAGGGTACATCTGCAGGTTGAATGTGTCCGTAATATGCCCAGAAGACAACATTAGACGTGTTATGGCGCGTGTATTTTCCAAAATTTGTTGTGCCCCATTGAGGCATGTTAGCACAGTTAATACACACAAATCCCATAGACAGGAAGTTACTTTGGCACACAAAGAGTTAACTTGGTGAAATGGACTCGGCTTAACAGTAGTAATCCCACAATGGCTCGAACAAGCACAAAATACACATACCATGCATGCCTCAAACTACTCATAACTTTATAAGTGATACTACCCCCTTAGTACACATAGGGTCCGAGAAGACGAGAGGACAGTCCTAAATAAATCGGAAGAGCGAGGTGGAAGTTATGGAAATGTTAATTGTGGCAACACCCAAACTAGGTAATGGCGAGTTCCCTTCTCAAAGATATGGAATTCTCCAAACAGAATGAACTACTACTGTAATAATGATTCGTTTAGCGCTTTGTTCTGTCGCTTTTGCAATATTTGTAGGTACTCAATAACTTTTTAAACTTTTTTTTAAAGAATGTAACACCACAAGCAGATTCAGATGTGGAGTGTCTATTTTTTTGTGTGTGAAATGCATACAATTCAATGATACTAATGTTTACGGTTCATTTCACCACTTTTCGAACAACAATATTTCATTGGTTTTCACTTTCTCTTATGCAGCTTAAAAAAATCGTGCACAAACATGGATTAAGAATTGGTTTAACCCCATTCTGGAAATGTGCTGTTCAGAATTTGATGAACTCGCAACGTTTATTAATAGGTTAAGTACGCAAAGTAACTCGAACCTTCTTGGATCCATACTCCCATGAAAGACTCAAGTGTTTACACGTGCAATTATAAGATGCAGGGCATCCTGCTACACTTTGATCAGAGAGGCCAGTGTTTGATCATACAAAAAACTTGCTATATTTGAGACATATGACAATTAAGAATACCGAACAACACGTATAAGTCGGGTACCATTTCAAAGAGATTAAACATTTTTTTTGTTACAAAATATGGTGTAAAATACTTACGAACTTAATAAAAATAAAATACACTTTATTGCATTGTCAAATTGTAACCATTTTAAAGTTCAAAATCATGTCTTACTAAAACAAAAATATATAAAAATCTGTTTTTTATTTCAAAAGAAATAAAGACATGTTCCATTGTATAATTAATTACATCAAGACTATCATTTTTCTTCATAAAAATATCAAAAATATTTCACAAATGTTTTCAATGTTTTGTCTTTGTGTTAGAGTGGTACCTTTATTATGTATACCAAACTGGCAACATGTTTGAGCAAAAAAGCAGTAACAGTTATATTTGTACATTTACTAGGCATCACCTAAAGTACATTTTAGTCATATTTGGAATACAACTCTCCCTACCCTTCTTCAAGTATACCGTTAGTAATTGTTTCAAGTGAGGTTCGGGTCAGGTTAGAACCCTAAAGACCGACCAGGATACAAAAAATACTACATACCTTGTGGTAATTATGTGATTGGACCATGTATCAGGCTTGAAGTCCATATCAAACGATTATGCGTGTAAAAAGCTATTTGCTTTTGAAAGTGTTAACATTTCCTGAGTATGGTCAAAGTTACATTCATCCAAAGTGCTTATTGCCACTACATCAATTTGAAAACAGTTATTTTCCTTCACATATTGAATCATACGAATAATTTTATGCATGACAGATAATTAGCAATTATGCTAATCACGTTCATTGAACATATCATGAATTACATAATATGATTTGACATGTATTGATATTTTGGAAAATAATACATTATAATTCATAAATAATTTGAAGAAAGGCGAATTCCTGGAAGATTTCATCTTCAGGCACGACGGCATTCGTGTGTGTTACTTGTTACACTATATAACAGTAACGGCACAAATGGTGGAAAATGTTTCTCTCATGTCGCCATTTTCCTCTAAGCCGGGTACGGCTGCAAAAGGCTGCCTAGTAATAATACGTGACCTATTGATTTCAATTCGGTATCCGGCGCCCCACTCAAGCACCCCAAATCACCAGCCCTGTCAGATCCTGACGAAAGTCCGACGAAAAGATATTTGTCATAAAATACTCGTGTTTCATTAAATTTCAGGAGCGTTCAAGACGAAAATCGATGGTATCAATGGTAGCTTTCCTAGCAGCAGCGCGCTGGTCGTTTTCTTGGTCTTGACAGCTTCGTTGCAATAAAAAGGAAAGCTTATTTATAACTTGGTCATATGAGACAGCTTTCCTCTCGCTTTTTTCTTTCATCGCACGCGTTGGGTAATGATATGATTGGGGTATTTTAAGGGAAGTCTGAATGTATTCGTTCAGTCTTGGAAATATTTGGAATAATAGCAAATGTTTCTTTTGAAATCATTATCATGATCAAAGCGATGTAATGAAAGAACAAAGGGGTGCCACGTTTCTGCTCTATCATTAGGCATGCCTAATAGAAATAAGTATAGTATTTATGATTTATCCTGGTATGTGCACTAACAACATTATGTAAGTAAG
>OZ022593.1:2240654-2253154 GCA_963669155.1 Arbacia lixula
TAAAAGGTCATTGATTTGGCCCCTAACTAACGACACCAGAACGCCTGGCAACCATCGCGTAATATTTTGTTGTTTAAAAAAAAATCTGTTTTTTTATGTACCTATTCTATCTATCTATTATACCTATAACCATTTATCCCGTATAAGGATAAAATATGGATACTGGATTTACAACGTCCCCGTTTCATAGTTGTCGCCAGTATTTACATCCATATTGCTGAAATACCATCGATACCACGGAATAAGAATCATTGTACCATACGAAATACAATTACTGTGCAAACCATGGTTCTACCATGGCATCAGTACTATCAGTAGATCAGTACCGTGGAGGAACCATAGTTGTACTATATACAATATAAATATTGTGTCTTCACACAATACCATCTAACAACCTTTCATGAGGGAATAATCGTTTTCTTATGTCAGAAATGCGCTAGCTATGTGATGCTATTATAAGCACTTGCAGTTAGTCATTGCAATGTTTAGTTTGTGCATAAATTATGTCTATTATCCTTCTAATTTCTCCCTTTGTTGATGTCACAGGGGGAATCTTGAGTTGGAGGATATTTTGGAGAGGGGGCTTATCAGTGCTGAGAAAAAATAAGGAAAAAAAATATGTTTAAATATAGGACACATATTTCCATTGAACAGTTAGTGATTTTGTTATATACATATTAAATTGCATCAACAGAAGTCAACATACATTTTGATGACGGGGCCCTTTAAGATACAGTTAGCAAATGTCCACGAATATCTATTCCTTCCTCTCTCTTGATTTTCCCTCGCCCTTCTCCCATTTTCCGTGTGTCTCTTCTCCTCTCCATTGCACTCCCTATATTAATAGACTTTTTTTAATTATAGAACTATGCCTCTTTGCCTATTAAATTATTATATTACCACGCGTTAAACAACCCTAATCTCCATCACTTTGCCACTTTCCACTCAGAACACCACCTCCGTCCCTTACATTTGAAATGTCGACGCTTACATTTTATTTCAGCTGTTATAATAGTTTAATAAAATTGACATACACATAACAGAAAGGTCATATGCGCCAAAATAGATTGCATATCTACTCACATAAGGTATGATACATATACATAATATCATATTAAATCATAAATCGTATCACATCACAATAATGCATTTTAAAGCAAATTACAACAAAACAGCCGAAACGGGCTTGATCGCAGGCTACCGTATAGCTTACAGGGGCATGGGGTTGAGTGTTGGTACCTATGGCTGGCGATGGGGGAGAGAGAGGAGCGTGTTCTTGGCAGATCCAGACGACAGAATAAGGTTAATCAACGTAGACGCCAGCTGACAGATTAAAGGTAACGGATGAGCGACGTTTTACATGGCTGCAAACGGGCTACATCATGCAAGCTTGCTACCTGTTGCATAGACATGTGCCATACAGTGGTTGGCGATTAATGGGAGAGAAAGAAAGATGGAGGGAGAGAGAGAGAGAGAGAGAGAGAGAGAGCAAGAGAGAGAAAGAGAGAAGTACAGATAGAGGAAGAGAGGAATATGCGCGAAACCGATATTATCTGCGTCAACTTTACACGAAACTTACCATCAGCTTTTGATAAATTATTTTCTGAAATCTACATAGTAATAGCTGAGCTATTGTTTCTACTGTGTAATCTAATGCGTTCGTTATCCAAAATATGAATGTTTATGAGTGCAATGGACGGAATATTTCATGAGGTGAAAGATGAAAAGATCCATTCATTTCATCTTTCACCGAATGAAATATTGTGTTCATTGCACGAATGAAAAAAAAAATATTCGGTATTTGTTTGATATGACAAATTTATATGAAAGCTCGATATGCAAATGCACAAGTACAACTGCTGAACGGTTGCGGTTTGCATACACAATACACGTTAGTACTGGTGGCTTCGGCGAGCGTGCATGGATCCAAAATTGCACGATGAATGGATCCAAAATTGCACGATTGATGACGTCATTGTAAATGGACTTAATAATCAATATCAAACAACCAATCAAATGACAGGGATTTATCTAGGTGTCATATAATTCCGGATAACAAAGATTTGAACACGATAAGTAGACACATCATAAATGAAGACTATGATCATTATATTGATGGACAAAGACACGACGAGGTAGTACCAATACAATTGTTTTAATTGAGAAGGGATTTACATGAAAATATTTTTTTAAAAATCGTATTAAAATTTGGTTGTACGTCCAGGCAAGCATATTTGGTGTGACAGGTGTACTTGTGTTTTGGCAGGTCATGATGATGAATGACCCCAAATTCTGTACAAATCTTTTAAAATATTTATTTATCTATCTGTAACCATATTTCATTTTGTATTTTTACAACCTTCTAAACACATATAGACTATATTTCACTTCTTTCCCGAATGAAAAATTAAAAAAAATGAATTCATATTCTATTCACATGTGCTTTAATGTTCAGTCATATTGACACTAAAATCAATATTAAATTGGGGAGATGGAACAACATCAAGATTACAATGGTTTTGGAATGGTGGCAGAATCTTCACCTAAATCAGTTTCTAGGTATATTTTCTTACCCATTAGTGTTGTCGAACAAATGTAGGACAAAAATAAAATATTTCATATCCTAAGTATGAGAATTGGGTCTATTAGGCACTTTTTACTTTGTGTTTAAGAAAAAAAAGCATATATAAAACGCAAGTTTCAAGGGATGACTGTGGGTTCATCATGGTGTTACGCGCTACTCAATGCAATGTTCAATGGTATTGTTAAAAAAAAGTTTAGTTGCCTCAGGTTGCGTGAAACTCCGAGTTGCACAATAAACATGATGAGCCCACAGCCATCCGTTTAAACTTGTGTATTATAATTTAAAAGCTCTTCCTGCGACGGACATCGAGCACTCTATATATACACGGAAAGTAGTCTTCAATTTATAAAGATACATGTACATGAACACCAGAATGGCATAGGTATACAATGACCGGCGGGACAAGTAAACCACGTGTGTTAGGAAGTAAGACAACAGGTAAGTGATCACAATCGTCGTCATATCAACTGCAACAACATTGGCATATTGGAATGAAAAGTACACGATGTGTCCTAAATCTATCACTTTATTGGTAAAATGCTATGTTTAACAGTGTACGCAGGGCTGTAATTTAAATGACGGGTTTGAATCTCATCAAAGCCGTTAGCATGTCACGAGTATATCAAGTACCTGGGTAGTACAATTAGCAACACTCTTGACTGGAAAGAAAATACACATGGCCTAAGCAAAAAGGGGAATCAGAGATTGTACTTTCTGAGGATGATGAAGAATCTTCATGTAGACAAGACAATCCTGACTTTGTTCTACCAGGCCCTAATCCAGAGCATACTATCGTATAACTTAGTGTGCTACTATGGCAACGCGACGCAACAAAATCGGAATCGCTTAGACCGAGTGAGACGGGCGGCACAGCGCATAATAGGAAACGATCTGCTTTCTGTTACTAACTTGTTCGAACAGAGACTACTATCAAAAATGGATAACATAATGAAAGATCAAAGTCACCCACTCAATCAATACTACACATTCAATCGTTCTGGTATCAGGCTGCGAGCCCCACGTACAAATCGAGCACGCTTCCGTCAATCCTTTGTTCCCAACTCCATTCATACGTTCAACCAAATTGTCAAACGATAGTAAATAATAATGTAATATTGTAATAATGTATTCTGTATCTATCTTATATGACAATGTAAAATTGTTGACACTTTGAAATTTATGAAATTTTTGAAATTTTGAAATATGTGAATATATACATATATATATACATGGTGAATTCCAGTCATGTTTACATATGTTTTTCACAACTCTTTTTTTTTTTTTTTTTTTTTTTTTTTTTTTTTTTCATATGTGCCCGAAATTTGTGCTGGTCAAAAGCAAATCTCTATCTTTTTGCACTGAATTCAATTATTTTGATTTGTTTCTTTCTTATATGACAGTTTATCAAAATTGGCGAAGAAACAAAGTAAATATAATATATCTTATTACACCAGGAATAGAAGGAGAAGGAAATGAAAAAGATGAACCCAATTTTCGCAGTTAATGATTTCTCAGTCTTTAATTGTTATGTCACATACAGTACATAATTTACACCTACACAGACGAATTACAATCATGTTTAGATATGTTTTTCTAACTCATTGTTTATTGTTTATTGTTTATATGTGTCTCAAGTATCTCAATATATTGTTGTGTTATTGTGCTGGTGGAAAGCAAATTTCCATGATTTTGGACTGAATAAAATATCTTGTATCTTGTATCTTGTATCTTGTATATATGGTGTGAACAACATATTCGGATTTAACAAAATGCAAGTGACGAACATGTGGGCAACACTTAGCTAGAAATCCATCCCTTCCGTATTGTCTTCAACAGAAAAAATAAACACGTGTAGTTACAATGACATTGAAGAATCTCAAATCCACAAGGTTTCAACAAAATACTCACATAAGGTCATAGCTTGTGTGCGACAAGATAAAGCCAGAGTTTCTACTTACAGCAATCAAGGACAGTATATTCGGCTGGGGCATGAATACCCGAGATAATCGTATTATAAGTCTAATAAAGAAAGACGCCAGCGAAATACACTACAGTATACGATTAAATACACAGGCAACGCTGAAAGGCGCCTTCACTTCCGCCTAAAGATGAACCGAAAAAAATGCGTACTCTTTGCTATTAAGGGAAATGTATACGCACACACACACGCTCCACACGCAAAAACATAGACATGCATGTACATACAATTAAACAATGTCAATATTACATCAACAGATGTGTTCTGATGAACTTGACGGACATATGTCGCTGGATACATGTGCGAAAGCAGATTGTGAATGACAAAATTGAACGTAGTCTGAGGGATAACTTATGCTAATACTTCAATAATTTTAATGATATAGCATCACTATTTTCTCAAATGGGAGAGTGTCTACGCACAAGTTTTGGAGATCTGCTGGCAAAATCAATTGGTAACATTTTAACTTTTTGCCTTGAAGGTGTCGTGAACATCGGGATTAGAAGTGACTCGAATGTCTGGAAAGTGCTAAGTGGGTTACACTTGGGCCAAGAGAAGGGCGGTAAACTGATACAAATAAAATAAGGATGTCGGTGAGAGTGATTGATGGGTCGGTAGTCAGGAGGGACAGGTGAGAGGAAACAGGCTCTGAAATAGGAAGGAAGAGACGGGAAGGGTGGACGACGAGGAGGAGGAGGGATGGAGGGAGGGACAGGTGAGAGGAAACGGGTTCTGGAATAGGAAGGAAGGAATAGACGGGAAGAGTGGAAGGGGAGGAGAAGGAGGAGGGAGGGAGGGAAGGAACGAGAAGAGGGGGAGTGACGGTAGAGGGAATGAGAGAGAGATAGCAACAGAGAGTAAGATGTTGAAAGAGAGAAAATGTGATATAGATGGAGAGAGAGAGAGAGAGAGAGGTAATTTGGCGCACGCCTGTGTGGTACCAGGTATATTTGTGCAGGGGAGGGGGGGGGGATTCAATGAGTAAAATATATTTATATGAGTATAACGTTAACTGGCTGCGCAGAGCAGGCACTGGCAGATTAGGAGAAGCTTGGATGTACGTTCAGATAATGAAGGTTTGAGGAAATAACAAAGAGAGATAGAGAGGAGAGAGATAGAGGGAGAGAGAGAGAGGGGGACGGAGAGAGAGAGAGAGAGAGAGAGAGAGAGAGAGGGGGGGGGATGAGGAGGAAGGGATACAGGAATTGAGGAGGGAGCGGGAGGGAAGGGGGTAAAGTTGCCAATATGCAGTCCTAAATTAAGTAAAAGTATGGTCAAATGCCACACTACCTCGTTTATGGTACCGTGAATGTATGCCATGCCTTGATAACCATATGCAAAATTCATATCTAACTTTGATCACATATCTAAAGCACTAGCGTTCGGCTTTTGGGGTCGGGTAAAGATATTTTGAGGTTACAGATAAATTGAGATATAAAAAGAAAATAAGAAATAGACAGAAAGAGAGAAAGATACGTGCATAGAAATAGGAAAATAGAAGAAACGGGGTTAAAAGAAACTAATAAAATCCTCGTTAAGCTAGGAAATCGATCAACCTACATGTAATGATTGATGACTGGTGAACGTCTGACTATGTACTAAATACTTTTTAGTCTACATGTATGCATTGCATTGCGCCACGTAATATAGGATTTTTTTTCTCTTAATTATTGTCAGCCAAAAAAAAGATTAGTGACTGTGAAGTTGACAAAATATGCGCATTATTCCCTGTTTATTTGTTACAGGTACATCATGTAATCTTATATATATATATATATATATATATATATATATATATATATATATATATGATCTCCTTGATGGAACCACGTGAGTGTCATTTGTACATCAGGAATTCACTCTTAGTGTACCATGCAGGGTTTTTTTTTGCAGAAGTAATGCATACACAACCCATAGAGCTACGATTTGTCTGGCACTTAAGGGGTTAAACCTCACTGTGCCACACGAAATACTGCTCCAAGCTTTTTATGTGTGTGACGTGTGCAAAACTGCCCTCACTTTGCAAAAAGGAAGCAACTTACAAAATAGACTATTGCAGTAAATCATCAAAGTGTACTGTCAAATTGCATTGGTAGCAGTGCATCACCACTTCATATTAATATTATAATATTAATTTCTTCTCCAGAATCTGTCTGTAATAAGGAATGCTTGGTAAATAATTTCTTCTCCAGAATCTGTCTGTAATAAGGAATGCTTGGTACAACCCAGGAGTATCAATAACTTTTATTTGGGCGATTTGTCACTTGTTTTCTTTTTTCGTAGTAGGGGAAGAAAAGCATAATTTGAGTCAACGTGTACCATAATTTCAAATCATATTGTTTTGCCTAAATGCTTCCAGGCAAACGGTAGCTCCGTAGATATGTGAATGCATTTTAAGTGTATACATGATTACATGTGTATTATTTGAGCGTCAAATTGTTGTGATTGTTCAATATATATCGATTGATGTATCCAGAGCACCGGATAGAACAACACATTGCTCACTGACGGGGCTGCCCTTCACTGCTCTTGCAAAAAGAAATCTTGATACATTCATCAAAATAAATAGAATGAATATTCATATTGTTGATAAGCGAGATTAGGAACTGCAATACGATTCGCCCGAATAATAATGTGCCATGCCATAGATCACGTGATCATTATCGGTATTGGGAAGTAAATGTCATTGACTGGAAACATTCCTCATTGCACAAAGTTCAATTCATGGGACTTTTGGCGATCAATTCCATGCGTGCCAGACAAAATACTGTTTTGTTTGTGTGATATATTCGATCAGAAATGCAACAGTAACACAAACACAAATAAGGCAATCCAAGCGTGAAAATGGTTTCTCGCACAAGAGCAAGACATTCGTCTTTGAAACGATATCAAACTCGAGATCGTTCGTATCTGAGGGCTGTGAACTCCCGCGCGTTGGCTTCCCCTGCGCTACGCCACTAGGGGGTTGCGGCAGAAAGAAGCACAGATTCAGAACCACGTGGGTCGATCCCACTAAGAGGTGAGCCAATATCAATCCCAAACTAACACCTAGCTGAAAAAGGAGCATGCAATACCAAGGACATTCCAAAGACGGTGGTATATCATAATTTATATTTTGAAGAGTCTTCAACTCGTATTCAAGAGTATATCCATGCTGGATAAGTGGTAATTGTATATGTTTAGCGTCTGTATAATACATGATAAGATAGGTTTACATGTTCTTTGAATATTCTCATGGTGAAAGTGTACTAATAAATACTATTTGGAAAACTTTCGGTAACAGCATGTGGTTGTATTCTTTTGGATAATTGACCCTCCTATGGGGTGAAGAAAGGAAAGGGAAAGGGAAAAAAGAGGAAGGGTGATTTTATATTTTATAACAATTACACGAGACTATTTTTGATTTTTGGTGTTTTAAAATAGCTTTAGTTGTTAAGTATAAACGACATCAAAATTGTTTCTGAGGTAAACTTGCCGCAAGGACATTGTCTCATTTAATAGGCTTCATGTTTATGCCATACTTTTCAAAGGTGCAGATATCAACATTTATATTGGTACTGATAGTATGGTGAAACTTGCTTTTAATAGCGAACACCTGAATCAAAAGACCACCGGCTTATAAACATCACATTTATAGTCTCCTGTGAGCGGTCCTCATGCACATGTTGCACTTTGTTGTTATACCACTACTTGTATGACGTACCAATACCAACAGAACGACCACATTCAAACCTGTATAAATTATGCAGGTTACTGTTACATAGGATCAATGACAAACATTTCTCATTGGGAAACACAAGTGTGGTTCTTTCTATACAGGTGGTTTTGAAAGCAGGTTTCACAGGTTAAGTATTGTTATTGGTATTAGCATCAGTTGAGCTTCGTGGCAGCGTCCCGTGGTTGAAACTTAATCACGGCCTCAGCAAGCATGAGTAGGCACGCCGCCAAATTTACGATATTAACGCCGGGTCAAGAAAACACATCACGTCCGAGTGTTAATCAGAGGTGGGGGAGCGCGTCGGGGGCGGCGGAATGTGCGTGTGTGGGTCTGATTCTCAGGGGCAGCTATAAGAGAGAGAGTGTGTGTGTGTGTGTGTGTGTGTGTGTGTGTGTGTGTGTGTGTGTGTGTGTAAGAGAGAGAGCGAGAGAGGGAGATACTGAGAGGGACAGGTGGGGGTGACACACAGACACAGACATGGGCACAGGCAGACAAAGAGAAAGGGAGACGGGTAAAGTGATAATGTATGTATGTGTCTGAGAGAGAGAGAGAGAGAGAGAGAGAGAGGGGTGGGGGGTGGGGGGGGGGAAGAGAAATTGAAAGAGTTGGCATACAGACGCAGACAAGCATACAGAGAAAAACAGAGAGATACGGATTCTACAAACAGAGAGTATGTGTGCAGGTCTGAGAGAGAGAGAGAGAGAGAGAGAGAGAGAGAGAGAAAGAAAGTTGGTGGAGAGGAGGGGGTAATGAGAGCATGGGTTGTTTTCAATGGGAGGAGTGAAGTCCCCGAGGTTGATGAACGGTGCACCTATTTCGCGACTTCCACGAAAGATACAGGTGATTCCGTATTAATGGAAATGGAACTTATACGGTCGAGTGGTTACGGGAGAAGAAGGGAGCTACAATGCAGACCATATGGAACCATGTTTGTTTTTTATCCATAGGATGACCTTGCTACTTTTAACGCGAGAGAGTCTTTATTGTCCCATGTTTGCAATAGACAAGAAGCTGTCTTGCAGGAAGTAGCTGCCTTTCTCATGCTGAATCAATCCCATGTGTAACAGACACCCCCCCCCCCCAAAAAAAAAAAAAAAAAAAAAAAAAAAAAAACATTCGTTACGTATGTATTACTAATGCTAAAATATATCAATGGAGTGAATACAGAGTTAAACTATTAGCTATTAAAAAAAGGAAGGGCGCACGGACAGAGAAAGTGCTAAGAAAGAGATCATGAAGATATAAAGAATACAGCAAGTTTAACAAATGAAATGACCCAATATGAATAGATCCATTTTTATAGTTAACGATATCACTTAATATTCTTCACCTAAAAACAATGTTAACGTATGATTCAGGTACTAGTACATGACCGTGTAAGATCTGTGCTAGAAATGAGGTCATATTTGACATATTTCTCCATCTACTATTATAAATTTTGACAGAAGACCTTTAATGAAAATTGCCGTCAATCATTTGTAATTATCGTACTTTTCACAATTAAAATAATGGTGTTGTTTTCTTATAGAAGTATAAACATATATCATGAAAGTTCTCACTTGTATTGGATACGCCATTGTATACCTTTCCGATGGAATTTTAGTTAGACATATCTCTCTTAAACATTCGATATGACGAAGAGTTCAAATTGAGGATGCAGATACCACTACTACTACTCCCAAGATCGAAATATGAGATGAGATTTGTAGGAATGCGCGGGGTAGATGACACACTATGAACATCGGTCCCGATACAATGTTTGCAGCAAGATTCACGGCGTGCGATCCAGAATGGGCAGCTATTGAATTATTGAATATTTGAACGGCAGAAGGATTACATTATGGCTTATTGCATTACACCCGCACGGGTATGTAAAGGATCGTGCTATTTCACATCGGAGCCTCACCGTTGTATTGTAAGTTATCAAGTAATACTGACTGATCCAATATGGTATTATTTCGATTTGTAACCAACAATCGGTAGAGCTCTCCGCTTTCGCTTGCAAACATATGAAGTGAAATTCCTTAGCATCGTACAACGTGTCGGATGAAAAGCAATGCTGAGAGTGGATGATTTTAATACGCTCCGCTATACTTGATATCATCACATGTCACGACTGCGAAGAATATATTGTTTATGATCTTGAATTTATATACATCTGGACATTACTAATCATGTCTTCGTATGATGGCGGCAACGTGAACATTAACAAGCTTAAACGTCTAAATAAACAAGATGGTTAAAAATGTATTTACAAGTAAGATTGATAGACGGATTTTTTTTGGCATTTTTGTTATATTTCAGTTATTGTTTATACAGGACAAAGTGAAATACATGTATGTTCAGTCTCATCTCAAACCATTTGGCCGGCTGTTATGAAGTAATGTTAATGTTCCAAATTAAGTCGTTATGCGCCGTTGACGCATTTTCACACACATCATGCAGAAAACCCCATAGAACAGCCATATTTGGTACACAAAGAGTTACATAACATATTAATTGTGTATTATTCATGGACTCAGCATACCTTTTTCAAAGTGGCATACTTTATAGTGTGTCACTGCAAGCGAGGGCTTTTAGGATAGTTGAACCCCCGCAATGACACAAAAGTCCATGAATTGTGAAGAAATGTCTTCTCATCACAACATGAACTAATTACGCAAAGTGATGTTTGTAATTGACACTGAAATTTGAGAAAATGAAAGTAAAATTAGTATTAAAAATTTGCTTTTCACACAAATAGATAATATGTCTCTACCACAGGTGGCCAATGAAGCATTTAACCCTTCATGTGTCGTGTGTTTATTTCCTCACCAATACAACACACTCCACTAGAAAACAAGTTCATCTGGTGCATGACTGGTTAAGAAACTGCTGCTTTCAGAATTGGTATTACTCCTTTTGTACAGCTGAATTCTGCAACCACCGTGCAGAAAATACACGCTAAAGGCAGACACTCATGTGAAAATGAAATTAGTGGGTACAAATGTGGAATTTACTTCGCCTGACACATAGAAAACGACACAAACACGACGACCATCCCAGTCGTTCGCTCTCTGTCAACATTGTGAAACTGGATATATTCGAGTATTTTCATTTCTCATAAATTCCATTCGGCCCTCGTACTGGACACACACACACACGCGCGTGACATACGAAAGCAAAGACAGACTCGTGGCAGTTGTTTCCCTGAGTTTGCGACGCAAATAAAGGAGAAGGGAGGACGATATGATGCGGATATGAAACAGATAGTGGAAACAAAAGAGACTCAGGAAATTGCCCCTGTTCAACTGGTGGACAGCCGATGCCACCGATGTATTCATCGCCGATTGCATTTTGTTTATGGATAAAATGAGTTTGAGAGACAGAGCCGCAACAGCGAGAATGACCTTATGAACTACTAAATAAAACATCCCCTCTTCACATTTATTTGTAGTCAGTTCTAACTTATCACGCAAGTATATGACAAGCACTCACATGTACGTACGCGCGAATACACACTTCAACACACACACACACACACACATGCACGCATATGGATGTATTCTTCTTCTGTGAAAGAATAAGAGAAAGAAAAAGAGAGGGAGTGAAAGAGAGAGAATGGGAGAGAGAAGAGAGTGATAGAGAGAAGGAGAGAAAGAGAGTGGGAGAGGGAGAGAGAAAGAGAGAGAGAGAATGAGAGAGAGAGAGAGAGAGAGAGAGAGAGAGAGAGAGGTGTGTGTGTGTGGGGGGGGGGAGGGTCGGTGGGTGAAAAGGAACAAGCTACAGCTGAAATATGATTATACCGTGAAATATGAAGAAGAGGAAATTGAGACGTACAAGAAAACCTGAGGACACTGAAGAAAAAACGCAGTTTCATCCTTTATAGAGATGATAAGACAATAACGTAGGAGCCAGAATGATGAAAATGTAATGTAGAGAGAGAGAGAGAGAGAGAGAGGGAAATAAAATGAGAGAGAAGGGGCGGGGTGGAAGAGAAAGAACGAGAGAGAGAGACATAGAAAGAGAGGTAGAGACAGACATACAGACAGGCAGAGGGGAAGACAGAGAGAGAAAAACAAAGAGAGAGGGATGGGCCTTATCATACCATTACAATGTGTTCGTGTATTAAAGGCAGACATATGCGTCATGAACTACCGAGTGCAGCGGCGCAGCCGCCTTCTGCCTGTATTCATCGATCACAAACTAGCTTTCTCTTGTTTGTCCATTGTATTGACATA
>OZ022593.1:2255654-2425654 GCA_963669155.1 Arbacia lixula
AGAGACAAATAGACACAGGTATAAAGAAAGAGATAGATGGATAGATAGATGAAGAGACGGAGCAAAAAAAAAGGAGAGGAGAGAGAGAGAGAGGGGGGGGGGGTACAAGCAGAGACAGAAACGGGCAGAGACAAAGGTGGATAGGGAAAGAGACAGACAGAGAGACAGGCAGAGAGAGAGAGAGGGAGGGAGAGCGAGAGAGACAGAGAGACAGAGAGAGAGAGAGAGAGAGAGAGAGAGAGGGAGACAGAGAGAGGGGAAATTTCTAGCATGGCTAGCTAGGGGCGCCGTTTTATGTGTGAGATTGTGTGATTAGTTCGGCTTGGATTTCAAAGGTTAGTCTTGGGCTCCCAGACTTCTTCCTGGACAAAACACAACATTGGCATCTTATTCCCCATTATAATGCACAAGTATGAAAGGTTATCCATGATATGCGGGTCATGTAGTGCAATAGGACAGTTTCCTCTTTCCCGAGTTGTGTCTTAAATGTTACATCTATGTTCTCTTCTTGTTTAACATGTTTTTCATTTGGCCCTTACTAATACAAAAATATTGTAATTGGATCTTACATTTTTACGTACGTTTTTAAGTACGTTTGAGAGGTCATGTTAAGCAACCAATGTTCTGTATGTGATAAAATAAGCACTGCTGACATCCGTTTTAAACGATTAAAATGAAAAAAAAATCACTTTTCATCAGGATGCGATACAGCAACAGTGAGCACACATCTGTACGACGTTTACATAATATTATGGATGGCGCTAGTTCCTGACACCTTCGGGCAGTTCCGGAGGATTAAAATTACCTCAATCTATCATTGAATTGTCCCTCCAAACTTCAACATGTGTACAGAAAATGCATCAACACCTGACATACACATAAAGTACATTTCCAGCAAAAAATATTCTTGGCTTCCTAATGAAATTATCATCTTTCCCCCTTCATACAATTCATAATGATATTTAGCATGAATACAACTGATTTATAAGAGTAATATTCCCTCAAGCTAGGCTTCATTATTGTTAGCATCATAAGACTGGGCGGGGAAAGCTGAGAAACGCAACCATAATCATTGCCCTTTAAACTCACACTGAACCGCGTTCGCTGTAGACGTTGTACAGCACATACCAAACACTACAATGCCGCAATTTTAAATTATTCATTCGATATTATCGTCATATCGTGACGAATGCCACCATGTATAAATCATCTGAAATCTCTACTTGGCTTCTGATTCGAGTGTCGAGTGGAAGGAGGGAATATTGCTTAGAAAGCAGCGTACAAATTTAGGGGATGGGAGAAGAATGCACGTAGCTCTACACCCGTTCCGTGTAGTCCCAACTAAATGTCTTCCAAAGAAACGTTCTCTCTCGACGGATTAAAGTTCCCCCTCTCGGCCCCATAAGTACGATATTATAAGCGGATAGATAGTGGTCGTTGTATCAAGTGTTTATCATATGATATCAGTTTGAATATATTCAACAAGCAGTTCAACGTGGAATGAGCACGCGGATCAAGCATTCCTCGGATTTGAAAACAAATATTTAATAGATCTTGAAGAATTTAGTTCGTATACGTAACTGTATTTCAATAAATCAGGAAATATAAAAGCTCTATATGATATTCATGTGTATTTCATCAAGTTACTTTACACACACACACACACACACACACACACACACACACACACACACACACACACACACACACACACACAAACGCACCCACGTACGTACCGACACCAACACCCTCTCCCCACGCACACTTACACATACACGCACGCACACATTCACACACACGTACACATGTACACACACACGTACACACACACGCACATACACACAAACACACACATACACACACACACACACACACACACGTACACATGTACACACACACGTACACACACACGCACATACACACAAACACACACATACACACACACACACACACACACGTACACATGTACACACACACACACGTACACATGTACACACACACACACACGTACACACACACACACACACACACACACACACCTACACATGTACACACACATGCATCATTTATTCACTTGCCAAGACTCTCCCAATTCTCTATCCCTCTTTCTTCAATGAACAGCGAATCGAAGTTCATGAAAAGCCGATCTTAAAATCTTCTTCGGCATACGAACATAAAGATTTATGACATTCAAACTTGCAGCTAGTGTAAACGTTGCCTCCGTGTCTTGTATAATCACATCTAATATGCAAAGCCCGACCTTCGGACATTGAAGGTAACAGGTGTTTTCTCATCGACATTGTTCCAGAAAGCATCAGCCCCCATCCCCCCCCCCTCCCTTCTATATGCCAGCTAATGAATAATATCTTACATCACACAAACATGTTTGTGATCACAATGTCTTTATGGACTTTAATGTGACATCTTTCAGCTTTCTTGTTTTTCCCTTTTCCTCCCACACATTTCTACTTCTCTCTACTCCTCCCGAGCTCATCTTCCCTTACACATCTTCTCACCTCATGTATGTAACCCATCTCTTGACGTTACATTCATGTTGTCACTCCGAATTAAACAGTGATTCTCTCAATATTAGCATCGGGTTCTGCATCGCTTTTTCGTTGAAACGTCATTTGTGTATTTATGTTTTGTCTATATGTCTTACGTTTAAGACACATTTTTCCTTCAAGCTTTTGTTTTTGCCGCCTTCTTCATGTCTTCTGTCTAAATACGTTTAATTGAAATCAATTCACATTGTTGTAATTTAAATATTATCATTGCAAATGTCAATTCATTGAAATTTCTCGTTACGTGATTATATGGATATAATAGTTTTTTTTTCGTATCGAAGATTTGATTATGATAGAAAAAATAAATGCATTAACATGTTTTAAATCGAAGTTGTATCTCACAAGCACGCTCTTTACCAAAGCCTCTCTACTCGATGTATTAAATTTTGAGCCTGAATACCAGTTTTGTTAATGAATAAACCTACTGAACATTACATAATGATGTAGTTTCATTTTCATTTCAGATTATTAAGAATAGCCTCTTCTTTTTTTTCAAAATGTCTGAACTTATAACAAAGGGATATATATATTTGTAATACTATTCATTTTCGATATTGTATAGAATTGTAAATGATGTTATTCATATCAAATAATTTTCATCATGTCATGTCATTATTCCGCGTGTCATGTTAGATGTGTAACTATGTTTTATGTGATAAATGTTGTTTTAACAATACATTCATTGTATAAACAAGTGTTTTAATTAATGTGATCAATTCAAAATGTTTGATATTTTAAGGAGAAATGCTCCTAAAGACACTCAAAAGGATTTTCGTAAACATTTTTATGAATAATACCAACCATACCACTCACTTTAAACACCATACATTGCTTTTGTTTGAGTTATACAGTCTATAAATCGTATCACATGGTTAGCAGGTGAATGTTATATGAAAACATGCTTTTGAAATTTGTTGAGGGGAATACAATTTTAACCTTTTTTTAAGGACGAAGGGATGTGCTTAAGAATGGAAAAAAAAATCTTTTGTATTCTACTGTGCAAGTGTATGAGCGCAGCAAAAATGTACACACATCGTATTGAAAGGCGTTTTCTCTGGAACATAACACCATTATGAACATTTATTTGACCATAGCATGGCATATAACTATATTTCATCCAAGAAATACATCTATAGCAACACAAAGAACACACTACATTAGAATACCGATGATGAAATAAGACAACGCTAGGGCCAGGGTCCACAAAAACTGCAGTAGTTCAATGTTGACCAAGGGCATGTACACCCACACACGCCGCATGACGTATTACATAGGATGAAAACAAATGGTTGGTAATTAACAACCAAAAAATGGAGGTAAAAAGGTGAATTTTAGGGTACCTACTACAATGCATGTAAATTAAGAAAACTTGATACACATAAAATACTACTACATGTTGGCCTATACAAACATTTAAGGGATAACTTACATAAAAGTCAAAGCATGATTATGATATGATACTTGCAAGGTCATATATAAGTGTAATAACATAACAAAACACACATACAGATACACATACACACAAACACAGTGATATAGTTGCTACATCGAGTTGAAAAGGGTTGCAGATACAAACACAATTACAAATAAGTGTAAGTATGTGTGTATGTGTTATATGTGTGTGCGTGTGTATGAGTGTGTGTGCGCGTGTAGGAATGTGTGTGAAAGCATATCTTTGTATGCCTATTATAGTTGTAAAGATGGGTGGGAGGGGAGTGGGGAGGGGGGAGGGGGAGTGGGGAGGGGGTTGACAAAGGGAAACAAATAATGATAATTCTTGCCTAAATACCAGCACTGCTTCTTACATCATCACATCGCATTATACGTCAAACCATCACTTACCTCTATCAAATGCCATTTTAATGAGAGAAAGAGCAATTAAAGGCATTGTCCCTCGCACAAATTAGTAGCAATGGTATTTGGGTAATCGAGGTAAAATATCTACCTGTAGGATTAAATTGAGGTCGGTTTCCATTGCTAGCGTTTTTCAAGGTATGTCTGTGCGCTATCAAGAGTGGGTATTGTACTGATAGAAATATCGTGGTAAGAGAACACACCATCCAATCTACAGCTATGTGAACGTTTCTTATGAAAATAATGGGGCCAAGGGAATTGAAGGTTGATTGGTTTTGGCGGGGGTGGGGGGGGGGGGGTGGGGGGTAGGGGCGTATTGGGGATATTAATTGGTGGTAAGTCTACGGGGGTGGACTAATCGTTTAAAATATGATCCTAGCAGCAACATGACTACGAGTATGTATACTACAAACGGAGCCAATCAAACTGACAAGTGGGACACAACGGTAAGTTGAGGCCAATGCGAACAGGCCTTTTTTATGGAAGCTACTACATCATAGCATGTCTACCCCCTGAAAAGTAATTTAACTGCTAGACACACGAGCGAGGTAATTCATCAAGGCATGTCCTGTGATGGGACTGTGGCTGTAGATTATCGAGCGTGTGAAAGAACAGCCGGCATAATTCGTTTTCCTTGTTTTATGTTCCGTTTTCCCGCTGATGAATTCGAGCGGACAGGTCTTGCTCTTGCTCCGATAATGTAAGCAAACAATAGGATGGAGTTTTGTATTTTAACCCTTTTCGAAACCTTTACAATGCTGTTCTATGGGTTTTGTGTGCAGTAATAAAGCACATTTGCCACACAAAGAGTTAAATCTGAATCTATTTTCGTTGCTGTTTGGTTTGCTCATTTCACTATGCACATACACACGATACTGCTGTAGTTTGACAAAAAAGAAGCAAGTGACAAATCACTCAAATGCGAATTATTGGTACTCGTACATTGTACCCAGCACTCCCTACATACAGACAGAATCTTGAGAAGTAGGGCAGGTTAAGAGTCTGGGCGGACTTCAGTGGAAGATAACAGTTATTTTAGCTTCCTACGTAATCAAGCTTTTTTGTGCCAGATAAACTGTTGTTTTATGGGATTTGCACATATTACTTCTAGAGAAAGGGGCACACATGGCACACGACAAAGTTTAATGAATGTCTTAAAAAGTTTGGACGAGAGATAATAAATTGACTTTGATCATATAGTATATCCATATCGAAAAGGTGGAGTGTGGGCCTAAACTGTCAAAGGTGTCCACTATACTTGTACATGACATTGTGAATAGTGCATATGCATGTATCATTAACCTGTCCTGGCTATATTATATAATTGTCACGTATGCACACTACACACACACGCGCAAACACACACATACACACACACACACACACACACACATATATATATATATATATATATATATATATATATATATATATGCCAACAAACACTCACATGATAATAACACACATACATACGCGTTCCCATACACACATGCGCACATTAAAACATACATAAAACATGCATATACACATTAAAAATTACACTCGCACATTATGCACGCAAAGAACACACAAACATACGCTCATCCACACATACATACACAATCACACACGCACACCTACGCACACTCATCCGTACCCACGCCTGTACACACACCGGTACTCCTCGCGCGCATATATTCTGGAGGGTAAGGGTCGAAGAAAGGAGCAGAAGCCTGCTCTTACCGAATACATTCTGCAAGACATTAAATCTATACCGCGGACCTCGGAGATGGATAGGGACCGAACGGGGTACCTAGGAAGATCCGAGTTCACACTGCTGATATAACTCTGGTATAGTGCTCAGAAAATGGTTATATCTTTTGTCGTATCTTTTTCTAAGATAACGAAGCGCTAATACTGTTATAAGTTGTTAATCTGGACATTGTTGTATTGTTTGTCGTATATTTTTGCGATAATAGAACACTGATATTGTTATTAGTGACATTATGAGAATTGTTAAATCTTTTGCCGTACCGTTCTAAAATGATAAAGCTAGAGAACTAGTATAAGTTGGTCGAATGATCACATTTATCATTTTCATTACGCGATAACAAAACACAACACAATGTGTGAAGTACTAACGTTGTTGTAAGTGCAAAAATACAAGCGTAAAATAGAGATACAACCATCTTGAGAATACCAATTATGGTTAAAAACAACGTTAATTCCATGAATTATTATAATTCATTCCGTGCACAATCATGCATCTCGTACAACACGTGCGTGTTATTTCTGCGGCCAAGCTATTCATGGCCCCGTTTTCCCGATTGCGTCAGAGGCATCGATTAGCGGCTAATAACTGGGACTTTTATATTCCGGACGGCCAATTTGGAATCTCACAGGATACGCAGTGAATCGTGAGAAACGTGCTTTCTGGCGTTTTAGTAATTTGTTGTTGTCTTCTAATTGAAACCTACTTTCGACTGAGATGAAAATACGACATCACCACTTATAACAACGCCATTCCATGAACTGATTTTGTTTTTAATTTTTTTTAGTGAAACGTGACTTTTGGAATGATTACTAACTCGGTCAAGTACTGGTGTTAAAGAGCAATGATAACCCGACAATGATTGAAATGAATAACAGTACACAGATTACAAAAAAAAAACATTGGCAAAGTCTAAAGGAAATTTAGATTTTCTAAAATCGTGCACAATTATTTGCACTGCAATTAACATTCGTACACGATTATTTGTACTGCAATTAACATTCATGAGGAAATTCTTTAATCCGCAATGATTGAATGAACGATGTGTCCTGTTTTCTGTTTCCCTTGCATGTACAAGTCGCCACTACGCTACTCTGAATCGACTTATTGGGATTACAAGGCTAGTGATAAAAGGTATTTCAACACAATTTACTTCATCTTGACTTATTTTTTTTTCATTTCTTTCGCAATTTGTTTATTTCATTCTTCTAACCGTATTGGGCTAAACTTATAATCAGTACCATATGTGCATGAAGTGTGTAAGTAGATAGGGATTTTCCTGGCTTGGTACTGTGAGGGCTAAGTTTTAGAGCACTGTTGCCTGTAGTAGCAGCCCGGATTATTTACGCAATGATGTGGTCCAATTAATCATTTACACCTGGGACCTGTTGCATAAAGCTTACCATTGATGGGTAACTCTGCCACCAACTGTAACTACAATGGTAGCGGCACTTGACAGCCAATGAAATTCAAGGTTTCCATAGAAATTGCCATTAGTGGCAAAGATACCATCAATTGTAAGTTTTATGCAACAGGGCCCTGGCATAACTTGCATTATGACGAATACAGGCCACAGCACATGACAAGGTCCGAGAGGACCCGGTCATGGGATCTCTACAAATACGTGACGTCACATGCCGAGTCGTAGGCCTTACGATTGCATAATTGTAGCAAAATCACTTCGCTCTCGATGTCCTTCACTCCCATGACGAACACATGAAGATATATTCATACAGACAGACATTTTTATGTGTGTGTAGGTTTATATATATACACATAGAGATCACGAGAGAAATCACATTAAACAAATTATCTGAAATGCTGAGACTTCCCCATCATACCTTGCAGCAATAGCTTACAAAAACTCGACTTTGAAGTCCCCAAGTTTACACGGCCCATGGGACTCCGGTCGTCTCCATTTCATCAAACCACAATCACTAAAATCATTAGGCCAGTAATCGAATTGGCTCAAGTTTCCCGAGGGGTGACGGGTGTATGTGCGGAGTGGGGAGGGTGTAGGAGGGGGGCGGGGGGAGGGGTGTCAGCGTTTTAAATCTCGTTTATTATTCGAAATGGCGTGTCATTCAGCCATGTCTGCTAGGTCTTAATAAAACGAATCATCATTGAAAAACTTTCCTGATGACAGAAATTGAAAGGTCATAGGGGCAACTAGGAAGAAGGGGAATTTTCCATTTTAATTTAAAAGAAATATCCTTTTTTGTCATGTTCATGGAGTATAGGTCTGCGATGCAGTAGAGGCAAAATATAAACAATCAATAAGAACCGTTTGCACCCGTGCCACCAACATCCCCCCATTCCCCCAATCCTGGTGCCCTGGGGTGCACTCCTGCACCCCTATACCAGTGTTGATCCACAGAGGAGAAAAGCATCAAGTCACATTTGGGTGAACATTAGTCATGTGTTATTCAACCTAGAAGCTAATGTGAGAATATTAACGGTGATATGAAAGAGATATACAATTCTTGATTAGAATCAAATCGGCATTGTGTTTTCCGAATTGAACGGCTCTTTTACTTTAAATGTCTTTAGATTTGGGTACACCTCCTCTCTATAAACATTCACTGGGATACATCAAATTATATACTTTTTTGTAAAACTAAAAACTAATAACTATAACGTAGGCCATGCATCACTATCATATACTATGTGTTGTAAAAAAAAATAACAATATCTTACACATTAAAAAAATAACACAAAAGTTTATTGTGTAAAATGGAATGTAAACATCATGCTATAATGTCAAAGGCTGACAAGATCCAAACTCTTGCTCATAGCTGATTTTGGGTAATTTTGCTACTTACGCCCTTTCCTCACTGAAGCAGAGGCTGGTTATGGATTGATCGGACGTTGGGGTCGTGCGATCGTTTGAATTCGGTCAAGTCGGCCACACCAGGCACGGGCAGGGATTCCCGTGGGGTGATATGGATGCAACAAGTGGTGTAGAGGTTTTTGGAGAGGACGACTGAGAATGACTAAGAAAAGTTGAGGAAGAGATGTGGGTGGGGTGTGCTAGGGAAGGTCGGGGAAAGAGACAGGTAGAAAGATAGTCTGACAGGAAAAGTGGATGATACAGAGAGTGGGAATGGTAGATGGAAAGATAAATATACAGTCGAACCTGTCTTAGCGGCCACCTGTCTATTGCAGCCAAGCTGTCTATAGTGGCCACTAAAATGATTCCCCCGGAGAGAGAACATGTATGTGTTACAGAACTTGTCTATAGCCACCACCTGTCTATAGAGGCCACAATTTGTGTTTCCCTTGTGTGGCCACTATAGACAGGCTTCACTGATATCTAAAGACACAAAAAGATAGATATATACATAGATACATAGATATAGATAAAGAGAGAGAGAAGAAGAAGAAGAAAATGAATGGTAGGAAGAGAGATGGAGAGAGAGAGAGAGAGAGAGAGAGAGAGAGAGAGAGAGAGAGAGGGGGGGGGAGAGACAGAAAAGGTAGACGTGTAGATGTGTATTTGTGAGTGTATTATGTGTGTATGTGTGCGTGTGGGCGGGTAGGTTGTTGCGGGGAGGGGCTCGTATGAAACAAAGTTGGATCTAGAACTAGTTAAAAAAAACGAAATCAGGCAAGCCGCAAACCCTTGTCGGGTTCAGGGACCTGCGACTGAATATCTGCTATACTGTGCGTGGCTCTCAACAAGAGCACAGCAAATATACGCCGGGGTTCTGAGAATTGAGTTGGGTCGCGCGGCCTCTATATGTCAGGAACAAATGCCAATGACATCGCTAATCAATGGCGAGTTCATCGATCACGACTTTGAAGTATGATGGCTGTCGATAATTTAGGCCATGCAGATAGCAATAGTGGGCGAAGTTCAAATATTGAGTGTTGAAGGGACGACGTAAGGGTACAGGTTATTACCATGATCTCAGTAGATGAAATGAAATAGAAAATGAAACCTCCGAAGGATTAACCTAAATTCCTTTTGTTGAATCAGGTCTGACTTTCCTTTCTAGCTACACTCGATGAATATTTGGTATTTTAAGCGCAAAATACATATTGATAATGAAAATAATAGAGGGTGACTTATAATGGCCTTTAAATGACAGATGTAATTATGTGCGAGCTTCAACATCTTGATATTTATCTTTAGTGCTATGAAATTTATTTTAACAGGCAACCATAGTAACATTTGTATGAAAATCATATCGATTTATCGCATGGCAAGGGGTGGGGTGGGATGACAAGTGGTGGGAGGGTGTAGTAGGAGTAGGGAGGGGTGGAAGGAGTGAGGAGGAGAAGGAAGGGGTGGGGAGGGGATGGTAGGAGAGGGGAGGAGATGGGAAGGTGAGGAGGGGATTGAAGTGGTGGGGAGAGGATGGAAGGGTGGGTAGGAGATTGTAGGAGTTGGGAGGAGATGGTAGGGGTGGGGGAGATGGAAGGGGTGGGCAGAAAACGGTGGGAGTGGGGAGAAGATGGAAGGAGTGGGGGGGGGGGGTGGAATGGATGGGGCGGGGTAGGGCAAATAGTAGGAGGGGTGGTGGGAGTGGGGAGGAGATGAGAGAGGAGTGGGGAAAAAGGGGTGGATGGGGCTAGTGGGGGCATGGGCATCTGTTGTTGGTAACATACTAGTTTCCATGCGGAAATCATTGTCAGTCAGGCAGTGAATCTGGATCTGTGAGCGTGGAAATGCAGAAGGTGGCTCCCAAATATTTGAACAGAGACGTAACCGTAACCGTAACTCTAGTCTGCTCTAACAGACGTACATTTTCAGGCGTTACCACAATGGAGTCTGCGCAAGGACTAGTCGCACACTGTTCTAAACTCTCTAGCAAAGTCATTATACTGTCTGCCGTGCTTACACCAGATCTCGAGGGACGTCCATCGGCCGAACATTGTAACATTACGCTTCAGACATGTTAGAAGTTCTCAGGAGCGTGATAAACATGTAGCCAGAGTACTAGTAAATAAACATGTAGCCTGGTACCGACTCACGCCAAAAAAGAAGAAGTTTTCCCCAAGCTGAAAATCGATCTACCGTGAGAATCGAGCACATACATTTTAAAGGTAATAGTTTGACCTCCATTAGTACATTACAATACTAACTTAGAAGTTAGACATGTTTTGTAAATCTTTTACATTCTGGTGCCACTGAAGTTCTCAGTGTGACGTTTTACGGAAGTATGTTGCGATCGTTACTAAGCAATAACTTAAAAGGATAGATCACCCTGATGTTAAGAAACATATGAGTGAAGATTTGACGAAAATCCGTCAAAGGATAACAAAGTTATAATATTGTAAAGTTTTGCTTTTGTGAAGTCACGTGCGAGATCCTCTCCCATTGTGTTGTATAACGAATATTTCCATAAACTGCTCTTTTTCTGCTTTTGACAAAGGAATGATTTGTTTCCTTACAGGTGTAGAAACGTATTTATAATAATGTATCAAATACACAGGTCAAAGGATGCATGTGTATTTGAGAAAATGCTCATTTTCGAAGAAAATTGTACAGAATATAATGGGAGAGCATCTCGCACGTGACGTCACAAAGTCAAAATTTTCAAATATCATAACTTTGTTACCCTTTGACAGATTTTCATCAAACCCTTAGTAATATGTTTCTTTTACGCACGCCTCCAGTTACGTCAGAGAAGTCAAAATGCCATAGATTGTACGGAAGTGAACAATAGACCATTTTCGTAATGTATTCTCAACTTTCCCCCTAACTGCGTAGTAACGCGTTATTGCATTTACCTGTATCTTGTCATTCAGATTCAATGGATGGAATGCGCTTTGAACCTATCAGTTGTTGCTACTCGGAAAAACCTCGAACAAGCTTTGGGGTTCCCATTGGTAACGTATTGTTTGAACTGCATGAATAAAATATTTCATTCACGCCGTTGATATTTATGGCATTTTGACTTCTCTGATGTCAATGGGGCGTGCGTTTTTCCAAATTTTCGTCAAAATGAGCCTTATTGCGGCAAACGAATGTGAAATTTGTTTTTAGTGGATAATTTTACATAGTAGGAACTTCTTTTGCTAATTTAGTAACCTTTTAACTCTTTGCGTGCCATCTGAGACTCTATGGGGATTGTGTGCATTACTTGTCAATAAGAGTCCCATGCGGCACACACGGGGTTAAAAAGACATGGTGGATTCCCACATTACCGGAGCGGCATCAGAGAGCATGCATACGACCACATTCAATTGCCGTCGCGGCAAGCGGTGCACCGGGAGGCAAACCTCTTTCGTTTGAACCCACCCAGTTACATAGAAAGGCTGGTGAGAATAAGATCCACGTGTGAAAGGGAAACAATGAATACGTGTGAAACGGGCAGAGGCAGCGTGGAGCGATGTTGGCTGGGAATGAACTCTGACACGTGATACAGCTCGCCTTAATGTCGGATATCAGCACAGACAGGCTGGCAATCTCGCAGAATGCGAGCCGGCTGCCCCCTTTTCACAATCTGATACCGGTACTAGTGCTATCTCCATGTATGGACAAGCCCCTTCCGCCAACAATTTCGATCAAATATGCATAGAAGTTATTCCTCGTTCCAAATGGGAAATGCTTACAGTATAACGGGTTTAACATCAAACAAAATGTAAAATGATACCATTCTTGATTCGAAAGTGCAATTCAAGTGTATTCATTTCGATTCGTAGTACCGGTCTTGTAGTTTTCCCAACAGCCTATACAACAGCCATACTTGATATCAAATTCAATCAAACTTTGCTGCGAGCGTGACGTGTTGATGAGAATTTCCTTTTTGCAGGTAATGCGCCCTTCTCCGCTGCTATGCCACAATTCTCCATTTCTCCATCTTCTGAGAAGGTGAAACGGTACGAAGGAAGCTCAGTCTGTGTTTCAAACTATGGCCTGATTCAATTCAGAGGAATACATCTCTTATCCCTTCCCCGGTTCGGATTAGTCAGGAGCATTCAGGGATATTCCGAACACGTAGCATAGGTATATTATGTTGCACCGCTCATTTATAATAATCGTGGCTGGGGCTTGTGGGATTGAGCGCCAAATGTCAACTACACGCTCTTGGTATCCAGCGGGATTGGGATGCATCTAACAGGTTGGGTGGGGTCGGCGGGAGGGAGGAGGATTGGATGAGAGAGGGAGAGAGAGAGGGTGAGAGAGAGGGAGCGAGCGAGCGAGAGAGAGGAGGGGAGAGGGAGAGAGAGAGAGAGAGAGAGAGAGAGAGAGAGAGAGAGAGAGAGATAGACAGACAGACAGGCAGACAGACAGGGAGAGAGAGAGACAGAGAGAGACAGAAACAGAGAGAGACAGAGACGGAGGGAAAGTGGGAGGGGGGGGGTAAAATTAGAGACACAGAGATGGGGATGAAAGATTACATTGGGGAAAGAGATGTAGATAAATGACCAAATAGAGACAGGGGTGGGAGGGAGGGGTGCGAGGGAAGAGAAAGAGGGAGAAAGAGAGAGAGAGAGAGAGAGAGAGAGAGAGAGAGAGAGAGGGGGGGGGGGGGGCTTGGCTCTTGTTGCTTTGAAAGGATAATAGTGCCAATCACTGTTTGTAACGCGCAGTATATAACAATGTTTCCCTGCTCATGACGAAGAGGCAATGCACACGAGTCTAGGTGGTGTTTAGCCTTTAGCCAAGGCATTCGGCGCTGTTATACCCCAAAATGTGCCGAACGAGTCTGCATACATAAGACTATCATGCGAGACTATAAGACTATCATACGGTAGTAAGCGATACACAGGCCATGTACATTATAGGGGAGAGTACTTGCAATCTATATTGATCGTAGTTTTTTTTGTGGATCTATTGTAAATTCATGGTTTATTACAAAAGCAGGTAAAAATTATGGACTCCTAGACAGCTAACCAGAAAAAGAGGGAGACAAAGCAGAATATGGAGGGTTAATCTAACAGCACAAAATGGCATTGTTTGGCAGAGAACAGCTCAAGATAGATCAAAATGGAAAATTGGTAAAGAGGCCTTCCTCTTGCAATAGAGTGAAGTAGACTGAAGAAGAAGAAGAAGAAGAAATAAAGAAATAAAGAACATTGACATGGACGAGTTTACCGAATGCTACCTCTTGCAAACATTGGAACTTTTGGGGGAGCAGTTCACACGAGTACACGTTTATGCATTGGTGGTCCAGCGGTGGACCGCCTCGGCGGGAAAACACCATGTAGAGCGGCGAGCACCGACGGCAAACCTAGGCTATGTGAACGACCCCACACTTATTTATTGATGGATATATTTCGACCCATATGTGAGTATCAATCACACTGTTGTCGAAATGAAAAGCGGTAGATATTACTTGTTTTCTCGAATCACCATGCTTCAATAGTGAACTATCCACGAGTATAGTTCACATGTAAGGGCCGCATCATATGCTCTTAGATATAAAGAGCGGTTGATATTACTCGACGAGTTGTCACTCTTCAAAAGTGACATACTTGCATGCTTCTGACAAGCGATCAACAAAGGAATGGTAATATGAAGTGAGGATGCAATGCTTGAGTGACAATTGATTTCTGGGTCACGAGAGCGAGATTGTCTTGCGTGTATGTAATGCAAGCAGCGGTCGCTTGCCAGTGTATCTTTCACTTTTCGATTAACCTAATTGGCATTTCAAAAACTCCCGCGAATAAGGGGAGTTGGATACGAACATGTATATATATGTATAAATATATATTTATATATATATATATATATAAAGAGAGAGAGAGAGAGAGAGAGAGAGAGAGAGAGAGAGAGAGGGAGAGAGAGAGAGAGAGAGAAAGAGAGAGAGAGATAACTTGCTACCCTTCACTCGACACCTCGCCTGCCATTTGTACCAATGTGCGTTTGAGTGTGTGAGTTTCATAATCAAAGTGTTAGGTTAGGAGGACTGAATCCTCAATACATATTAAGTTTTCTTGTTTGTTGTTTTACTACAGTAACGTTTGACATGTGTCAGCAGCATTGATGAGTATACTTAACTGTTTAATAAGGTAACAGATGATGATGGTTGAAATTACGGGCACCGTCTGACCACGGGTCCCATCGTTTGATGTTAGGTTTATATAAACGACTTGTCCAGAGAAAAATACAATGTTATAATTCAATAATACTTGGGACCCGCAATACAAAGGGCTACAATTAATCGCATTATTGATAAATCAATCTAACGACTGATCCACCGATCGTGAATCCTAATCTCAAAGATCCCACGATCGATATCAATCGTAACTTGCATTCTGTATTGATCGTAGCTTGTGTGGATCTATCGTAAGTACACGATTTATTGCAAAATCATGCATACATTTGGACTTGCAGTAGATAGCAGTTCTGTGAAATGATTAGATGCAAGAAATTGCAAAGAACAAAGGCAGATTTCATAGCAAAATCTATAGTTTATGCTTATGGTATTTGATTGTAGTCAACAAATAAGAAAGTGGTAATTTTTAAAACAATATTAATTTTTCTACTAATATCATATTTTTCTCCATCATTCAAGTGTATTGAAAAAAACCCCAAAATGTTCAGTGCCCAAAACTATTAAGAGAAGGCATGAAAGGGGCCTTATGTTTGCTTATTTTTCTCAATGTGTGGACAAATTCAGGAATTGATGTATGTATATACCACTGTCGTGTTTTTGCAGCAGTTTAAGTTCTATACAACAGCATTTAGTCTGGTACAGAAAGGGGTAGAGAGTGGAATGGAGGGGGGTAGGGGGTGGTAGGGGGTAGGGCGGGGGTCAGTGTAACGACCCCTCCTTATTGAAGCCCTGAAAAGTTTAATCGGGATGACTTATTTTGGTCTTGCCCTCCTCTCGTCTGCAACAATCGGTAGGTTTCTTATACCCAGTACTACGTGATCAGTTCTTGTGATGAGTACATTGTACACGCTGGTACAAACAACCTCCAGTGACTGAGTGAGAAAGTGTTGGACTAAAGATGGCGCTATACACACATTAGAAACAGATCCCTTTATATACAGTTTGGCCAACTCGGCAACAGGCGCCACATTGCCTCCATGGGGGCTGCGTCTCCCATTTCAGCTCGATTAAAGCACCTCCATGCTTCATAACTTGGCATTTTCATCACATTTCCAGAGCTTAAGGTACTGTAGTGAAAAGTAATATCACATAATATGTGTGACATTGTTGGTATTGATGGTTTTCCGGAGAAACATGACGTCTGTGATCAAATGATCCACAAAATCTCGTAATTTCGTATCTTATGATCTCATATGTTTATTATTTGTTTGTATTGTTATCATAATAATTGTCATCATTAGTGTAGTCATTGAAATCTTTATTCATCTTTTAATTTAATATCTATAAGTGTATCCATGTACCTATTGTTTTATTGCTGTATTCATTTATTTGTCTTCCATTCTTTCTTTTTTTTTTTTGGGGGGGGGGGTTACAAACACATTTTCAGCAAAATGAATGATGAACAGAGACAGAAAGCGAAGGGTGAAGAAGGTCGCCTGATGGTGAATGTGAAATGCGAGATGGTATTCCTGCCACGAGCATGCTGACTAGGACCTCTCACCGGATATCATCCAGAAGACTAAACCTCCCACCGATTGCCAGACTGAATTTCTAATTAGCTTTTGCCGTGACGAAAGGAGTCATTACGCGACCAATTGTGTTATTTTTAGATGCGGTTGTTTCGTTTAGTCCGCCTTAGAATATGTCGTGGCTAGAGGTGGATGCATCCGTCCCTGTCGAGAATGTAGTTTGAACAATGAATTAATAGTGTCCTTCTCTAAAGGTCAAACCTTCATTCGTGAAAAGGTCGACCGATAGTAACAACATTGTTTTTCTTCGTTTTCTCTTTCTTCGTTTTTCTCTTCATACTTTTCTCAATTTTCTTCTTCCTCTCATAACATCCACGTCTTTAATTTTCACATTCTTCATCACGGGCTTTATTTTGTTAATGTTGACTCTCCTATTCCCAAAATCTCTTCCCAAACGTTCCTTCTGATTTGCCTAGGTTCTTTCGATGACCTTGTCAATGGCCCGAACATCAAATCGGGAGAAAACAACGTAAAAAATTATTAGTAACATATTTTTTTTTATGTGAAATTTGTACAGGTACTCTAGTGCATGTTTGCATCATAACAAAGATATAGAGCTTCCAAGGTACCTGTAAACATGCTGTTGTAAAAATACACTATGTTTGGAATAAAGAAGATTTGTTAAATCACATATAACGATATGACCAGCTGGCACAAGTTAGCTGTCTGAATACGAACCTCAAACTTCGTGAAATATATTTTGTTAGCCTCGCGTAACAGCGGACAAAAATGAAAATCAAATTGATTCTAGCTATACGCGTGTTATGTCGCATTTTTACAGCGCCTCTAGCGGTCAAGTAAGTTAAGACGCCGAAGAGCGGATGCGGAAGAGAGACAGATGGAGAGAGAGAGAGAACAAAAATAAAACGTAGTTACCTCTGAAAGATTTTTTTAATATTTCCACCGCGGGATTTAAAAGCTGTCAGACTCTTGTCATATGATATCTCTTGCGGTCTAATACCCGTAGTAATTTATTTCCACTTTGCCTCATGCATAAGGCATCATCCACGGTCACTTCGAATCGGCGCAACAGTTCAACTCCTTTTTTCGGTCACGAAAAAGGAGCAGGACAATATTAACTCATTCAAGACCAATGTATTTTTAGAGCAACAATGAACACTATTTGGCCTTCAAAGTGGCATATTTTTACTGTAAAGCGGCTTTACTTTTTAATCGTAACACGGAAAGGAGAAATTTGTAAGTTAATATGACGTGAAGAAAAATGAAAGGAAGAGCCGGTTGTGCCAATAAGAAGAACAAAACGTGATTTAAACCTTTCCACATCGCTACAAATTTCAATAGTATGACTTTACTATTAATTTGAAAAATCATGACACATCTCATCGGTAAAAGAAAAGAAATGAAATAATTTTATGCAGAAAGGTATACTCTTCTTTAATGCTGTATACTGCTATGAGTGTAATTGATATGAAAACTACTTGCACAGAAGCACATTTTGGCTCTTGATTGGCTTTTTGTGTTTAGGGAAACAGACAATGAATGTCGAAAAGCATATAAAATCTTCCCTGAGTAGATCACCTTTAAGAATAAGGCATTTGCTAGTATTTGTTGGTATATCTTTTTTTTTCAGTGAGGTATACGTATGTGTGTGTGTGGCAGTGGCATACTGTGGGGAAAGATTAATATAAAGGTGTCCACGCATAATATAAAAACCACACAGCCTTATGCAATAAAACGTATACATGTATTAGCATAGTACATATTGACACAAATTAAATGTAAGATGCAATGATACGAGGACGGGGATCAATTGAAAATTATGACTTAAGAAACAACAAGGAAGACAAAAGAGAAAGCAATACTGTTGCGGGAAAAATGTTTAGTCTACACTCCAGCTCAAAGGAAATGGCATAGGGAAAGAGAAAGGGAAAAAAAGGGAAGGAGCCGCAGTTTTAAGCCGCGGTATATTTTGTCCAGTTCAGCATGAAACAAGATGTTTTTTAGGCCATTTAAAGCATCGTATATTTTATCCAGTTCAGCATAAAACACGATGCTTTTTAGGCTAAAGCATCGTGTTTTATGCTAAACTGGACAAAATATACCACAGTTTAAAACTGCGGCTCCTTCCCGTTCTTCCTTTTACCTTTTCCTATGCCAACTCCTTTGAGCTGTAGTGTATGTGAGCAGGTCAAGCTGTGGAAGCAGCAATGCATGGGCTGTAAACGGACCCTAACCACGAGATGCTAGCCTGCTAAACGGGCGATTGATACTAAACTTCAGAAGATTAAAGCGCAAGTCCACCCTGAAGCTAAGGTTAATTTGATAAGAGCAGAAACGTGAAAGGAACATTATTAGTGAAGTTTTGATGGAAATACGTCTAAACATGAGAAAGCTACGATTTTTTTTTAGAATTTTTGAATTTGTGACGCCACGTGCGAGATACTCTTTCTTGTATTGTGTACTTTTTTTCTCGAAAATAACAATTTTTTTTAAAGAAAAGGAAAGGCATTAGTTTACCTGTGCTTTTGACATATCATTAGATAAACGTTCTACAGACGTCGTAAAATCAAAACATTAAAAAATCATAACTTCCTTATCCTTTGACAGATTTTCGTTGAACTTTCACTTATATGTTTTTTTTTTAATTCATATTTCTGCTTTAATTAAACAGAACTTATCTTCAGGGTGGACTTTCCCTTTAAGCTTCGTTATGGCGGGAAAATTAAAAAAATAGTCTATGTGTATAGACGTAGCTATACAAGCAGACCTCAGCCCTAATAGACTAGCCTACTATACGGGTGAGAGGCTAGTCTGGTAAAACGAGCGATTGATACTAAAATTCAGGAGATTACACTGACATGCCAAGCAAGCATCGTTGTCATATCACCTGGCTAGGCCACGCCGGGTGCCTCGATTCATGTTACGATATAGTGTCGAGAATGCACGCAGTCCTGCGGTTTAGTGAAAAAGAGAAGAGCGATCATAATGCAGGCTAATGGGATAGGGAAGGGATAGGAAGACGTATTGAGTGAGGTAAGGAGCCAGTGAGATAGATAGAGAGAGGGAGACAGAGAGAGAGAGAGTAGGAGAGAGAGAGAGAGAGTAGGAGAGAGAGAATATGAGAGAGAAACAAAATAGAGAGGCAGAAAGAGAGAGAGAGAGAGAGAGAGAGAGAGAGAGAGAGGGAGAGATAAAGTGCGAGTTTGTGTTTGTGTTTGTATGTGTGTGTATGTGCGTTATATATACACTTTTAAACTAGCGTATCCCTTAAAGTATAAAACCTAACAGTGGTGTACATGTACAGAATTTTTGCTTAGAAATATGTAATTTGCCTGTTAGGATCATCTTATTTTCCTAAAATAAAATTCAAATAGAGTTTTTACATGCTGGATTTAACAATGGTTTATCATATTTTCTCACATTACGGAACCTTGTACGACAACTATGTGTACGTGTGTACAAGTTGCTCAGACAATAAAGTTGTGAGAAAATGATATTCTGAAAAAAGAATGTATGTTCATTGGTTCACGCAATATACTCCGTAGTTTTGATAATACGAGAATCAAATTCTAAATTGATCAAGCAGGGATTAAACAGGTGTCAAATGAAAATATGTTGGGGTAGTTATTGATCTTGCTCTTCCGTGGGAAGCGCATTTACGTCATATTCGACTGAAAATAGTAAAGAGGTTTTTTCACCTCAGGAATCCAGGCCTTGCGTGAATTATTAACTCTAAAAAAAAACTGTTGTATTTCTCTATAATTCAGTTTCACCTGGGTTATTTCTCCCGGTATGGCGCATGGTCAATTAATCTTTCTTGCATTCTTTTTAAAGCGTTACTGAATTAGAAAAATAAGTTCCCACTAATCTATGGAAAATTATCCACCAAAAACAAATTTCACATCCGTTTGCTGCAATAAGGTCTCATTTTGACGAAACTTTGAAAAAAAGCACGCCTCCAGTGACGTATGAGAAGTAAAAATTCCATAGATTGTGCGGAAGTGAACAATGGACCATTTTCGTAATGTATTCACAACTTTCCCCCTAACTGCGTGGTAACGCGTTAATGCATTCACCTGTATCTTGTCATTCAGATTCAATGGATGGAATGCACTTTGAATCTATTAGTTGTTGCTACTCAGACAATCCTCGGACAAGCTATTGGGTTCCCAATCGTAACGTATTGTTTGAATGGCGTGAATAAAATATAACTGGAAATATATAAATAACTATACACATATAGAACTAAGGGGAAACAGACAAAGGGAGAGAGAGAGCGAGAGAGAGAGAGAGAGAGAGAGAGAGAGAGAGAGAGAGAGAGAGAGAGAAAGATATGGGGGGGGGGGTGATAAAACAAATGGAAAAAACAGAGAAAAAGAAAAAGGGAAGAGTGTTATATTTAAGTTGTTGGTTGAAATGTGGGTAGTGATCCGCGATTCCTATTTGCTATAAGGGTTAGATATTTGGCCCCAGATTTAATGGACTCGAAAACTTGAAGGGTGAACAGGCAGGAAACAGAAGGGTGAACAAAATTTTAAGAAAACGAGAGAAAGAGAGAGAACTACAACGAATGTATACGAAAGGGTAAATCAACGTTAGGTAAGTTTAAAATGTACCTCGATTAGGGTGTCTTATCGTATTTTAATGATATAAGTTTTTAATGAGTGCTCTCTAATGGGAAACACTACCCCCCCCCCTCCCACACTCTGAGGTTGATATAGCGTCCCGTAGTCGGTGTCTGCGCTAAGATTACTCTAGAAGATGCGGGCATACTCCTCTCTTACCGTCTTCTCGCATTACTTACTGAATCTATTCAGTGGCTAAGGAAGGTGTGCCCCACAGTGTCATTGTATTAACATTGTATTTATACTTTGAATTTTGATTTATTTTATTCTTCACCCAGCAACCTGATGCGATTGAGATTTTGCAGTCTTCTAAATATCTTCTGTTGTTCAGTTGTGCATGAGAGATCCAAATGAGCAAAGGGTACCGAGTTAAGCTGGAAGGGTAATTCTACCATAACATTTTCATGAACTGATGATTAAATGTTTATGCTTCATACTAGCAACTGTAACAAGTTCCTAAAAACGTTTCTGATTCACTTAAAACAAACACACACATGTGGCAAAAAAGGGGCCTTCGAGCGACAGACTACCACTTGGACACTCGATCGCCGGACAAGACAATAGAAGACAGGAAAGGAAATACGGAGGCACGATCTTCCTTGGAAGAGAGGGAGATTTCTTCCTCTCGATAAAAAACGCAAATGCACCTCTCTCGTTCCTCTTCTCTCTCTCTCTCTCTCTCTCTCTCTCTCTCTCTCTCCCCCCCCCCCCTTTTCTCTCTTTCTTTCTCCCTCTACATCACTCTCTTCCTGGTCTTCAATTTTCTTTCTTTCTGTCTTCCTCCATATCACTCTCTCCCCGATCCTCTTTCTCTCTTTCTTTTTCTCTACACCACCCTCTCCCCGGTCCCCCCCCCCCCCACTCTCTCTCTCTCTCTCTCTCTCTCTCTCTCTCTCTCTCTCTCTCTCTCCCTCCCTCTCTACACCATTCTCTCCTCAGTCCTCTAGCCCTTGCCTCTTACTTTCACTTCGAAAGCGCACCGATAGAATTTTGATTACGGAACTCCACTGGGTAATTTTACAAATCGAGACAGGCTAAGATTACCTATATTCATTAAAAGAAACCCGCAAAGGATGCGGGTAGAATGTTCGCTTTACATTTTTTTTTTCATCTCGCAGCCGCAAAGGGCTCAGAGGGGGAAAACTCCAGGCATATAACATCATCTCCTTTTGTTCAGA
Organism: Arbacia lixula; assembly: GCA_963669155.1. Classification (NCBI taxonomy): domain Eukaryota; kingdom Metazoa; phylum Echinodermata; class Echinoidea; order Arbacioida; family Arbaciidae; genus Arbacia; species Arbacia lixula. The sequence goes on from OZ022593.1 coordinate 2,278,130, forward strand.
TATTTAGTAGGTTAAAGTTTCCATCAAGCGTTTTGGGGCGCTGGATATGTTTGGAGGTGGCGAGAGATGGGAAGATGGAGAGGGCACGGGGGAAGATGCTAGCGATGTCTTCTTATCAAAAGGTTGTCGCTCGCCTGCCGGACAGCCGTGAGAAATGACGGTATCTGCTTTCAACAAAAACATCTTTATTAAGTGATATAAGTCAGACTATTACATTCAATGAGTGACCCATTTGTGATGAAGGGATATAAAGGGATATAAATAAAACATGCATATGCGTTTTAGAACATCATTGTTTAGTGTCTTGCGTGAACACACGTGTTGTTTTCATCAATATAATTTAAGGTTTATAGCAAACCCAACAAAGAACAACAAATGTTAAATGGTCACGAATTGTTAAGCATACTTTATGTGAGGAGGTTTTTCTAATTCTACAAAAGAATCTGAATCCACTTTGAGCTATTTCGTTTAATAAAGTATTTACATTTGATTTAAATGATTTAGTTCTCGTATTCTCCATTGATCTGAATAATCAAGTTCCACTGTTTTTCACAAAATAATAAGCTAATTTGGAAGTGAAATGCAGTTTTGTTATTGATGTTAATCAACATCAATACTGACATAATGATTCATTTGAATGGTATTAATAAGAAGAGCTAGATCATGTAGCATCTATTTGAAGTACATGTAGCTCTTTCGGGGGAAAATTTACGCGTTACGTACCACTATACAATGATCCCTTCATTTCTTTCTTCATATTAAAGACCATAACAGTAATCATAATATTGGTGTACGATAAGATCTTGTAAACGCGTTTCACTCACCTCCTCTGCTTGCGCTATTATATATATTGATTGTAAATGGAATTCAATTGTTACCCTTTTTGCTTATTCCACACAAAAATCATAGTCACGAATAGTGGAGCATGTTTAATAACCACCTGCCCATGAACAAAACACATTTTTGGTTTCCCTTAAAAAAAACTCTTCTTGAAACCTGCATAAAAAATACAGAAAGACAATCTTTCCATAAGAGATCATATCTATTTTCTCCTAAATCTATATGTTTCATTGTATATTTGTCGTAAATAGAAATTGATTCTTAAGCTCTTTAGAAATATGGATCACACATCGATGTATTAGCGTAAAACCCAGGAACTGATTCTCACAGGCAGTTGGTAAAAAAAAAGAGACTCTCGACAGACGATCACTTAGTGCTTCGTGTATCGCAGTCGTCTGCACGCCACCCACGGGTTTCAATTCAGCCGACGGAGACTCCAAAAATAATCAAATACAGTCAAAAAACATTTTAACTGGCCCGCTTCGCCGGCCGGCCCTGGCTTTATGGGAAGTTAATTTGTAAAATCCCCGTAGTGCATGCAGGGGAACGGGGGCTTTCAAAACACACTAATTTTCCATTTGATTCAATTTTCGGAACCATTCAAATTAAAAGCGCCTTCAGCTGTTTCGCAGGATGCTTTGCCAAATAAGCACGAGAGGAAAGGAGAAAGAAAGACGAAAGGCGAGAAAGAAGAAGATGGTAACGCTGAAGATTAGAGCGTGGAACGTATCGTGGAATGGGAAGGCGGGAAAAAAGAATCGCAAATCAAATTATGATGTTTTTTCTTTGCCTTCGTAAATGACCCGAATTAATGGTAAGCAAATGGAGTTAATCATCACACAATTTGATAAATCTATTGCATTTTGGCGTCACGATAATCAAGTCAGGAGGAAGATGATTTCTTAAAGCTAATATGCTTGCTCTGTTGATGTTAGCCTGCAGTTGCAGGACAGGTAATACTGGATATTTTCATCATTCTTTGAATTGGAATTTGATTTTCATCTTGGCGTTCTGCTCGTTCTTCTTCCGTTATTTCGTTTAATCCACTTGTTTTTGCCTTTGTTTTCCTTTCTTCTCTTTATGTTGTCTTTTTCTTTTTCTTCTTCTTCTTCTTCTTCTTCTTCTTCTTCTTCTTCTTCTTCTTCTTCTTTTTCTTCTTCTTCTTCTTCTTCTTCTTCTTCTTCTTCTTCTTCTTCTTCTTCTTTTTCTTCTTCTTCTTCTTCTTTTTTCTTCTTCTTCTTCTTCTTCTTCTTCTTCTTCTTCTTCTTCTTCTTCTTCTTCTTCTTCTTCTTCTTTTACTTCTTCTTCCTTCTCTTCTTCTTTATCTTCTTGTGCCTTTTGTCGTCTTTTTTTCCATCGTCTTAGCCTCATCTTTTATTTTATTGAATTGTCCTTGTTAGCGTCTTAATTCTGAGATTGTCCTCTAACAGCTAAAAGGGTTCATTGAATTCGTTAAAGAAGCCTAATGGGGCAGGAATACCGCCAACTCGCCACATTGCTCACAAAGCGCGTAGCGAAGACATGGCAAGAATAATTGAACAATGCGTGAATAACGCCAAACCAGGTTGAAAAATGATAAATTATGCATGCCATACGCCGGAATGATCACATAAATTCCGTTATTATTGAGGCGCAGTCTCGGGATTGGGCTATATCTTATTCATAATCCACCCAATAGTTTTTTTTTCCCAACTGGATCTTTGAAGGATCAACTATTTATAATAATCATACCTTAGTCTAGATCTAGATATTTTCTAGGTTTCATGGAAAACAACACTACAAAATCCGGAATGCGCTTCCGAAAGAAACTTTAACTGGTACAATCATATTTTACCCCCCCCCCCTCTAAATTTAGACTTGTTTCTTAGAAAGAGATTTTCATGTCGGTAATCGACCATTTCACGAACTTGTCAGAATTCATTTTGGTTGGGTGGGCCTGGCATGATGGATGTATGGACACGCGGAGATGGAGAGGAGGACAGAAGAACAAAACATTTATGGGAGATGGAAGAAAAAGAAGGAGATGGAGAAGAAGTGCAAGAGATAGAGAGAAGGGGGGGGGGGGAGAGGTGAGAGAACATAATAGAGAGACAGAGAGAGAGAAAAAGATACACAAAGAAAACATGACAAAATAAAAAGAGAGAGAAGGAACGAGAGAGCGAGAGAGAGAGAGAGAGAGAGAGAGAGAGGGAGAGAGAGAGAAATAAAGAAAGAGAGAGAGAAAGAGAGAGAGAGAAAGAGAGAAAGAGAGAGAGAAAGAGCGAGTTAGAGAGAGAGAGAGATAAAGAGCAAGATAGAGAGAGAGAGAGATAGAGAGAGAGAGGAAGAGAGATAGAGAGATATATATAGAGAGAGAGAGAGAACGAACGAGAGAGAGAGAGAGATAGAAACAGGAAGTGGCAATAAAGGAAAGAGTGGGAACTTTAAAATAGTCTATAACCTTTTAACATAAATTGCACACATCATTCGATCTGTATTATCAATTCCAACTAAATGTGTAATTTCCTGATATTAAAACAATATCACTGTTAATGATAGCAATGATATCAAATGTAATGTTATTGCCAACGTTCTATCCGTGAAACAATTTAGTAACATGAATGTACGATAATGGTTAAAACAAAACACGCTCATCAGGATCAGGTGGTCTTTATGAGAGCACGCCATGCAACTCGATCTTCCGCCAATCGTGTTGCACCCTCCATTCCTTCCCTGGACACTTTCTTTATGTCGTCGGTCCAAGATGTAGGTGGACGACCTCTACCACGCTTCCCTTCAATCGCACCTTGCAGTATTGTTTTTTCAATTCCTTTCGTTCTCTTAACAATGCTTCCAAAGTACTTCAGTTTTCGTTCAATAATTCCCCTTCTGATAATTAAGTCTGTGCCAATCTTGTTCAGAATACATTCGTTTGTTCTCCTATCTTGCCAAGACACCTGTAAAAGTCTTCTGCAGCTCCACATCTCAAACGCGTCAACCTTTTTTCTGTCATCAGTGGTCATGGCCCAAGACTCGCTTCCATAAGTAGCAATGAAGAATGCAGTAGCACGAAGAAGTCGAACCTTCATATTGAGTGACAGGCTTCGGCTTTTCCAGTTATGCGACATGCTCTGCATGGATGATCTTGGTATTGCTAGTCTTCTCCTTATTTCTGTGGTGCTCTTCCCTTTGTTATTGATTATAGATCCCAAATATGCAAACTGAATAACTGCATCAATCTTTTTTCCCTCTATGGTGAAGTCATTGTTGTCTTTGCCGACTATAGTGTTCAATATATTTTTTTTCTCTTCACTCGCCTTTCTGATACGGTACAATAAGTCAATAAGCTCCTCTCTGCTGCTGCAAACTAGAGTGGTATCATCTTCGTACCTAATGTTTGTGATCTTTGTCCCCCCGAATTTCACTCATCCATTAAAACCTTCCAGTGCCATCCTCGTGATGTCCTCCGCATATTCTTATTCTTGACTTCCACTGAATATTGGGCAGAAATACGATCCGCATCATACTTTGTAGGAGCTGTGCTATGTTTCTTAGCCTTCAATCTTAGTCTGAGTTTAGCCACAAGCAGCTGATGGTCACTGCCCCAATCAGCACTTGGTCTTGTTTTGATATTCTGGAGTGATGCCTGCCACCTCTTTTTAACCAAGATGTAATCTATCTGGTTTCTCACTTCATCTCCTGGACTCATCCATGTCCACAGTCTCCTTGGGTAGAGCTGAGACCATGTGTTTCCAATGATGAAGTTGTTCGTCTCGCACAAATCTTCCAGTCGTTCTCCTCTCTCGTTCCTGTTACCTAGACCATACTTCCCAATGCATGCAGATTTCTCCCCAATTTTTAAAATGTTTATGTTCCAATCACCCAACAAAATGAGGAAATCTTACCTAGGTATACTGTCTACCACTTCCTGTACCTTCTCGTAAGATTCTGTGATTGCATCCTCCAATGCATCTCTTGTTGGTGCGTATACCTGATGATTGATATATTGAAAGGATGCCCCTGCAGCCTTACAGTCAGAATTCTCTCGTTGATCGGGTTGTATCCCAAGACACATTTAGCTGTCTCCTTCTTTATGATGAAACCCATTCCACCACGTTTCCTTCCACCGTCTTTCCCTGAAAAGATTACTGTATTTGCTTCGTCTGTTATGAAAAAGGGAACATGGTTGTTGTTGGCTGAAACGTGACACAACACAGATTGTGTAACAACTGTTTTTACCCAAAATTTTACCCAACAATTGTGTCAAACACATCTGACCATATTCTTTTTTTTTACACAACAATTACGGATTTTTCTACTCAACTCGACATCGGGTATTTCATTATTATCCTCCCTTTCTTTCACCAAAGTTGACAAACTTTGGTTGCTTGTATCTGTTTTATGATGGTGTGCAACTTTATCGGTGCAATTATTATCATGTGAATTTGACTGTGAAAAACAACACAATAAACAATCATGTTTTTCCCTTTTTTGGTGATTGCGCCTTTTGCTTTATAAACAAACACATAATTTTAATTTTCAATAGCCCCTAAAAGAAAAGTTTTTTTTTTTTATATTGTTGTATCATTTTTATATGACCGCTCCTGAATTCTTTTCAGGGTTAAGCTAAGTTGTTACTGGAATTTCATATTTCACTCTTGGATAACAGTTTTCATGAAATTGCCCAGATCAGAAGTGATACTAGGCATTGTACAGAAATGAACCCTCACATGTGTTTGGGCAGTGCATCACACAATGGAATTTAAAGTAATTTAAAATCCAAATAAGTATCGTCCGTTCTCGGCTAAAAGAGCGGGTTCCTACAGGTAACGCAACGTACACAAACACGTGTGACTGCGTCTACTTACATTGCCAAAAAATCAAAATGTACTTAGCAAGCTCAGCACACAAAAAAAGATGCAAAAGATACACAAATGCTAAGCGAATTTGGGGTCTTTCTTTCATTGGTCTGTTTGTCATTCCGTCCTGATGTGCTCCTTTAAAGGGTTACTAAATTAATAAGTTCCCACTAATCTATGTACAATCCACTGAAAAAAAATCACATTTGTTTGCTGCAATAAAGTCTCATTTTGACGAAAATTTGAAAAAACGCACACCTCCAGTGACGTCAGAAAAGTCAAAATGCCAACAATGCCAACGGCGTGTACGGAAGTCAACAATAGACGGTTTTCGTGATGTATTCACAACCTTCCCCCTAACTGCGTAGTAACGCGTAATTGCATTCACCTGTATCTTGTCATTCATATCAAATGGATGGAATGCACTTTGAATCTATTAGTTGTTGCTACTGGGACAAACTCCGGACAAGCTTTGGGGTTCCCATTGGTAACGTATTGTTTGAACTGCGTGAATAAAATATTTTATTCACGCCGTTGGTATTCATGGCATTATGACTTCTCATACGTCACTAGAGGCGTGAGGTTTTTTTTTTCAAATTTTCGTCAAAATGAGACTTTAATGCGGCAAACGAATGTGGAATTCGTTTTTAGTGGCTAATTGTACATAGGTTAGTGGGAACTTATTTTTCTAATTCAGTATTAATGTGTTACCTGTGAAAATATCAAAATTGACTATACACACACTCCATGCAGCTTTATTTTGTCTGCATTCATCACGCTCATAGTGTTAACAACATTCGATTGGCAAGATATTAGTTTATATAATCTCAAAATCGAATGATCAAATGTCAAGACAGACAAATTTCACCAAGTTCATCAAGTGTCATGGCACCAATTGTACCAAGAAGATTGTTTTTCTTTAAAAAAAAAAAGGCACGATGTTTTCGAAACTTCCATAATATTAGATTTTACACGACAACCAAATAAATACTCGAGAGAAGGTAGAAAGTGTAATTGATTGATTGTTCAATGTCATGATACAATCTCTCGAAAGTCGAGAGAAATTGATGAGTTGCATGTTAACGAGAAAGTTTGAGGTCAAAAATCAAATACGCTTACCAGGCGTGGATTAAGAAGATGTAATCATGAGAAAGTGGCCAAAATGCAATTATTTTGTAGGCGGACAGATGTTTAGCCGTATATTTAAAGTAGTTGTCAGAGTATAGTTGATAAGATATTACTCTTATATCTAGGAGATAAGATTTATTGTAAATATATGTATACATCTTCTTATATATACACTGTTGGTCATAAAGGTGGAATATTTTTTTTCACCAAATTTTCACAGCGTAATTATTACCACATGATTTGAATATGGCATTTATGGTGCATGATAACAACTTTACTTTATTATTCTGCCTTTTACACACGTTTGACAGTGATATTTTACAAGTTTATGTCCTAAGCGATGGATGTCATGAGCACAGAACAACAATGACGACAATATACAGTAAATTAAAGGATCATGAGATATTTATTTTCAATCTCTCTCAGTTTTCCAGATGACTTCTTTTTTGTGATTTCATGGACAAATTTGCATCAAACTTGAGTCATTGTTCTTACTCAGTCACTAGTATCGGGTATGTCCACCCCTGGCACGAACCAGCGCATGCAGACGTCGTGGCATGCTGTCCACTAGCTTGTTGATGACGTCAACAGGCATAGCGTCCCATTCTTCCCTCAGAGCATCTGCCAACTCCTGCAGATTTTGAGGAATGACCTCTCTGTCGTTGATGGCTCGGCCTAGGGCATCCCATGCATGCTCTATGGGGTTCATATCCAGCGAACAAGCTGGCCATGGCAACTGTACGACGCCCTCTGCCTCCAGGAATTCCCTTACTGCAGCGGCCCTGTGCGGTCTAGCGTTGTCATCCTGCAGTCGGAAATTGTGCCCATACACTCGTCTTGCATATGGAAGACAGTGGAACTCCAAGATATCCCTGTAGGCGGCGGCGTTGACGTTTCCGTCCGGAACCACCAGTGGCGTTTTCCCTCCATAATGGATGCCGGCCCATATCATCACTGAGCCGCCTCCGCCTTGAGTCGTCTCGTGGATACATTCATCGCGAAGGTTTTCCCCGGCTAATCGACGAACTCGTTGTCTCCCATCCTTTCGGTCAAGGATGAACCGGCTCTCGTCCGTGAAGACCACATGTTGCCAATGTCCTGGATGAAGCCTTCTGTGCTCCCTAGCCCAAAGAAGACGAGCTACTCTGTGGCGAACAGACAGGCGTGGACATTTGGTCAACCGTCGTGCTCGGTAACCATGTTGGAGCAATCTGCGATTAACGGTTGACCGGGAAACGTTGATCCCATGATATCTCCTCCACAAGCGACGAAGACGGCTCGTGGGCAATTTCCGGTTTCTGCGGCTGAAATTCAACAGTTGGCGATCATCTCTTCTTGTGGTCAATCTGGGACGTCCTGGAGATTTCCGTGGCCGCACATTCCCCGCCTCACGTTGACGTTTCAGGATCTTAGAGACTGCACTCTGTGATATCCCTAGGACTTCTGCGATATCAGTCTGCTTGTAGCCCTCCTGTCGCAGTGCTACCACTCTTTCGCGTATTGCTGTTGCCGTTGGACCAGGCATAGTCCAGGGAACGTCTCTACCGATTTTTATTTCAAACGGTACAAGGAACTCGAAAAAATGCAACCTTCTTATACACAGTGCTAAATCAGGGAAAGGGACAGAATATCATATGCATAGGCTTTTATAGTCTACAACAAAAGAATTTATTACGTAATCCAAATTTCTCATGTTATAATGTCACCTGTGTAATGGGGAAACATTATGTAATCACTCAATTACCATTTTGTCTACGCGTAGCCTTTCAAATACCAACGAAACTGTCGATTTTTATTCAAAAATATTTTATTCCACCTTTATGACCAACAGTGTATTCATCATTATCATTATAAGCAGTCACTTTCCAAAGATAATTTTGTTACTACCGTACTAAAGAATTTAAGGAATCAGGCTCGACTAGCACTTGTGCTAACTTCTGATTCCTGTTAACAACTTCATTATCAACCATTTTCACTTTTGTGCAAAATTGTTTAAAATGCTGCATCGCAAGTGACATGCCTTATTTTTCCATTCTTTGTTAGATTATTGCCAATTTTGTTTGTTTACTTTTTAGGGGAAATACGTGTTTTCTTTCTTTCTTTGTTAATTCAGTCATGTACATACATTTTTTTTTCTGTATTGCTATTGTTGATGTTGATGTTTGTTAATAAATTCAAATTCAAATAATCGACATACAATAAATAGTTTCCATTGAGCATTTCTTTTTGACACAAAAGAACTAGAATCTTAAGATATGTAAACCCTAAAATCCATTCATCGGGGTTTAGTTTTCAACCTATAATGTGCCAATTTTAGATTCATGTACGTGTGAAGACACAGAAATCCTATATAATAGTAGAGTGTATGTTTGGCGCAAAGGAATCGCGAAGAAATATATACCCTGAAATCAGCGCACGGAGGTTTGGCGTGCATGACCTTCACTACATTAGTAAGTCGATCTCGAAGAGAGTAGGAAATGCGCTTACATTGTGGCGCCCGCGTTCTTGGCTTTCTTTCCTGTTTTCCTGAATTCCGATCTCACCATACCTTTCGATCGCCGATATGATACGTGTAGAGACGGGTTTCACGACGACGGTTCAACACCAATACCAGTTCTAGCGCCATAAGTATGGCCTTTTATTAGTATTGAATTGTGCTGCACGCTCTATTTCTATTGCATTATGCTAGGATTGGGAATGGAATATGATATATTTAACAAATACACGTTTAAGCCGCCAACGGTCCGATTGTGTTTTTATTTTTATGCAGAAATCTATCTGTCTATACCACTTCAAAGCACATCATCACAGACAGTGCATTAACAGACCCCTGTAGTCTGTACGTTTACATGTGTAGTTGCCACACTTTAGGTATACTTTGATCTTGCCGACCCATTTTGAGAAACGAAAGAAAGGAGAGCACCACCAGTTATCTACACGACCCCAGCTGCAAATATGCTGTTAATGCATGAATATTAATCCTTCACTTGTCCCTCGCTCTCTTCAACTCATCAGACCCACAGGCTCTACTTAGTGCTAGCTTAATTGAGCAATAACCATTTTAAAACACATGTTACAAGGTTGAAACTTCGTCGCACACATTCCTCATTTTCCAGACGCCACTAGAGTGAATATTCGATCATTTTTTTTTTCGACATCTTCTTCCCGGAAGCCCCCGTAGGCATGATGCATTTATGGCAACACGTTACTAAGTTACCAAGAGAAGCAGGGAGAAAGGGGGTGAGATTAAAGGATCGAGTAAACTAGAAAAAAAGGGAGAAGGGTCAGGAGATAACAGCGAGTGACGAGTCGGTGGGGGATACAGAAGGAGACAGACAGGGGCAAAGACTGACATACAGACATACAATCACACAGAGACAGATAGAGAGGGAGAGAGAGAGAGAGAGAGAGAGAGAGAGAGAAAGAGAGGGAAAAGGAATTGAAGAGAGAGAGAGATTTAAGTGTAATATTAAAACGATGTGTGTATTTATGCATATACACATGTATATAATGTGTGGGCTTAAAATAGAGAAAGAGAGAGAGAGAGAGAGAGAGAGAGAGAGAGAGAGAGAGAGAGAGAGGGGAGGGGAGGGGAGTAATTGTAAGTATTGTCCACTTCCAAAGGACACACGATGAGGAATGGAGTACATGTGCATCACCGTGTCTTGACTCCATAATAAGTAAGACGGGGAGTAGCTCGTTGATTCGTGCAGTAGGAAGTGAGGGAGGGGGTGGTAGGGGGGGGGGGGGGGCGCACTTCTTACGATAGTTCCACATAGGAACATCGACGCCATATGTATGCTTGGAAGTGGGAGGCGTATTGGACGGTGACGGTGAGTGGGGTTTGGGGAGGGGGTGCTTAAAAAGGGGTATTGGAGTACAGGGGAAATGGTCATATTTGTATGGATTTCGCAAAATAAGGAACCAGTGCCACGTTCCTATTGACCTATGTAGTGCACTTTACTCTTCTCTACATGTATCTCAAGCACCTATATTCTCAACACCTCTTTTTCTTCTCCTCGATTCTTTTGGTCTGAAGTATGTCTAGTGTCTCTCGATCTTTCTTTTCTTCCACTTCCTTCCAGTGCGTTCTTTCCCTCTGTATTCCCTTCCATCTACCTCTTATTTCCTTACCCCTTCTTTTTTTCCAACAGTAATTTCGTTTGTTTGTCTGCCTGTATCTCTGTCTGTATGTATCTCGTCTTCTTGCTCATGCATTCTCTCCCCACGGCTGTCTCTTTAAAACACATATACACATTTGTTCATAATCATTTTTTCAGAAATAGTTGTTTCTCTCTCTAAATACCCCCCTTTGTCTTACACATAATCCGTCTCTATTACTCTTACTACCCTCCCTCATCTCCCTCTCTTTCTCTTTCTTCGTTCTTACTCTCCATTTATCTTTTTTTTTTCTCTCTCTCTCCCTTTCTCTCTCCCTCCGTTTATCTCTCTCTCTCTCGCTCTCTCCCTCTCCCTTTCTCTCTCTCTCTCTCTCTCACTCTCTCTCTCTCTCTCTCTCTCTCTCTGGCTCTCTCTCTCTCTCTCTCTCTCTCACACACACACAGAACAAAACACACACACAAATATTCTCCCACTGGGTTGTTTTTCTCAAACCAGCCCTTCCTTTATCTACACTACAATTTTAATCTTTCTCCCTCTCTCCTCTCTCCCTCTCCCCTCTCTCTCTCCCTCTCTCTCTCTCTCTCTCTCTCTCACTTCTCCCTCTCTCCCTTCTATTCTCTTTTCCTCTCTTCTTTTTCTCATTCTCTCTCTGTCACTTTCTCACTCATACATACGTGCACACACACTTTTTTATGTCCATCATTTCTCCCCATCATTTTCCTTTAATCAGTTGATTTGAATAAAAGCAACAATATAAAAAAAATAAGCAGAATTTCTTAGAAAATCAAACATATCATAGGAGAGTCATGTGTGCTTCAATATCTAAATCACTAGTTCTTTTAGTTTGCTCTCTAAATCGTAAGTATGCATGTGATACTCTGGCTATTGTTATATTTACGCTTGCCACAAATGAACAATGACATTTTAATTTAAATTTCAGTACCAGCAATAACGATTTTGAAGAATTAATAACTTCCTTGAAATCTGATTGATTTTTCTCAAACTTTTTCCGATTTTTTTTTTATTTTTTTCTGCTCATTCAAGTCACTGCATTATAAGAATGCCATTTTCTTTTCAATTAAAAAGAATTAATAACTTGCATGTTTCAGAATGACGCACCATGACAACGTCAATTGCAGAATTTCAGTTTATTCACTTTTTTTGTCGTGCCTCAATTCGTTTGCCTCATTTACATTGTACAGCCACTATGCCAACAACAACACAAAACAAAAACAACAAAGTCCTTGTCGTCGATGCATAGCATGATCACGTGCAAATACCACGTACACAAAATACAAGAATGACGTCACTTAATCAGCAGAAGAGATGAGAAAAAACATGTTACCATGGTTACAAGGTCAACCACTATCATGAGTTTAACATGATCAAATGCCGAACTTTTACGGCAACAATAAACCAGGAAAAAAAGTATTTTTGCTTTTCCGTGCACATTCAAAATTCTCTCAGACAAAATTAACGTTAAACAAATCCTCCCTGCTTCCCTCTCGCCCGCCACTCCCAAGATACAAAATGGACAACCGTAGATGGCGCTCTTTCAGAAGTCCATACTGGATCTGACGCATTCTGTTCGCAACGTGTGGCTTATTAAGTTTCGACGGAGGATTCATCGATCATGCACTTGTGCCTTGCACAGGCGCTCGCTGATAAGGGAACACTTTAACAAAGCATCCTCTTCCCTTTTCTGCAGGATTACGAGAATATCTCGGTACGGATCATCTTCCGAAATGTCTAATTCCAAACAAATCTCTGATCTCATAACAAAGCAGCGTTAGGGTTAAACAAAGTCATCACCCCATTGTGCCTTTTTTGACGCAAGGTTTAGGGGCTCCTGGTATGGAAAATTTAAGTAGTAACACAATAATATATTGTAAGCATGAACATAATTAATATATTCGTTTGATAATTAGACAAAGGAGAATATTCGGCGATTTTGAAGTAAACAAGCTTAATACACGTTCCAGTGTTTGTCAACACCGTACAGTTCAGGTTACCATGGATTCGAAACGATATGGCATGAGACACTTCATACATAATTGCGATTTAAAATTGAAACAATGCATTGGACATGCTGCATATAGATATTCAATTATTGCAAGTTACGATCGCAAGTACCACGTCAACAGCCAATGAGCATAGCGTATCGAGGCTGTTGTAGTGGTAGTAAAGTTGAATGGTAAGTTACAATATTTGTACAACTAAGTGCAACAATTGCCAAAGATGTCAAATGTTGACAGTGCATATAAATTATCAACGAATGCAAATCGTTAAGGTATAAATGAGAGATTAGTACAAACTATTTTCTGTTAAAACTTCTACATAAATAATTTATCATTGATCATACATGGAGTGGATAAGGAATATATCTTTTTACTATGCTACCATTTCGATAAGAGAGCTGGCGTCGCTGCTATTTATATATGTACATTTTGACGACTAGGAAACCATAGCAATTTACAAAAGTTCACTTCATAGTTTGACTTCGTTCATACAAGATTTACACGGCATTATATTCACAAAACCTGCATTCATATCATTGGCACATTAAATCAATCGTTGGAAATTTATAATTGCACATTGGTCATCTCGAGATTTGACTATGAGTACATATCTTAACAGTTCTTTTTCAAGATTTCCATATTTCTTTGCAATACGTTATGTAACAAACTCAAGTAAATAAACAAATTCAACAATTTCTTGATGTATTTGACGACGACACTACGGAGAAATTGGTCGAGTCAAGCATCTCACCCGTGCAGCGCGAAGTGTCAATAAATCGTCATTAGCTGATATGCAACAGCGCCACCTGTAGATATGTAATATGCACGTGTGTATTTCAACTCTGGATAGCCATTTCTCTGTTAGTTTCATTACACGTTGTATACATGTGTAATGCCCTCCGTCATGCTTCTAAAGTGTCACCGATCATTAAATTACAAACTAATTTTTTTTTTGTAATTGACGGAAAGAGCATGTATTAGGTGTTAATCAGCATTCATCATGTTGCGTAGTTGTCAAAGAAATCCAAGGTTATCTGGACACGACGTTTTCACATCTTATGCAGCTAGTTTGTGAAAATTTTGGCGGGTTATTTCAATAAACTTACATTTGCGATTCATAATCAAGAATGCGCGCCAGCGCGCATGGCGGAAATAGCTCAAAGATGACTCGTGCATTGCTTGTTTAGATAATAATCTGCTAAGGTAAAATTATACGCGTTAAAGGGTATGCAGATTGAAACAATGAATACCTTTTCGGGTGAACTTATTATGGGAAATTGGATATTGTACATAAGATGTTATGATCCGACTAAGACGTCTAGATGAGGTGGGAATGCAGCGTTTTCTTCCGGTCTAGAATGGTCCGTCAATTTTATTTTCCTACATGCATGTTCACATGTACCGAGCCGTTGCAACATGAGCTGACGCTCGCGGGCGAATATTTACAAATAGCTTGGCGCATTAGTCGCCAAATTGCTTGGTGGACTTTCCTTCGTCTAATTTTAGCAACAAGCTGATTACCTGGACATTCCACACCCACGTGAAGTCGATTTTTATCTTGCTTGTTTGTGCGATTTCGTTTGACAATTGCAGAATTTTTGCATCAATCAAGTGTGAATGTCAACTTTTTGGAATCAATTATTCTGCCCAGGGACAACAGACAAGCGGTTTAATTGTTTCTTTTATAGGATAACGACACAGACACATTTTAGTTTATATTGATGGCCGTGAATTGATCTGAATTGAGCAATGGACATTTTTGTTATCGCATCACCTCATATTACCCCATATATTCCGGAATATGTGTGTGTTAATGCTTAGCAAAGTATCTCCACATAAACAAAATATAGTGTTTATAATTATCTGCATTTAATAATCAGTGTTAATCAAAAAAGATACCTTTTTGGGCACACAAATTTGAAGGAAACATGAATCCTCGAACTCCTACCAAAATAATATCCCAGGAGTACACTTTTGAAAGTCAGAATGTGACTGTACATACGATTAATTCCAATATATCCTTTAACTTGTTGTTCATGCTATTTCTGCAAATGTCATGAATTTACCAAAAATCTATGAATGCGCTTTACCATAACTATGTTTAATGTGCGTACTGTTAATATGATCGGAAATTAATATTTGAGAGTAGGACGACCGGAACTGCAGCATAACGCCAATTACCATTGTGTCTGAAGCGGGTTGTTCATTTGTAAAAAAAAAAACATTGCAGACAAAACCACTGAGGAGCTGGCCACATATGGTTCATATGCGTGACGTCAATGCGTCACATGAATGGTCACACACTGTGCGTCACATAAATGTGGCAATGGATCACTCTGAGATGAATGAGTCAGTATGGTCAGCGCACACACTGGATGTGGTACAGATGTAGCCCGAGTATATTATGAAGCCCAAGTATACTATGAACATAGTCTTTTGTGACGCAGACACAATTGAAAAGGGGCCCATTAAAATGTTGTCCGCATAACAAAAGACCACGTTCCTAGTGTTAGGTTCCATTTCTTTGCTATGGGGAAGTTGGATGGACGCATTGATATAGCGCACGGACCACGCTGACGCAACATACTGTTCTGACGCGCCCAGGCCAACACGATCTTGATCACTGTTTCGGGTACCACAGCGCGCCCAGAATCATGATACTCATCTTGAGCATAAGCACCATCATGGTGTATGGTAAATGACGTATGAAACACGGCCAAACGACGTGCCGAGCTGTTATTTTTACGTTCCGTGAATTTTCAAGAACTAGTTCATATGAATAATTCATACTTAAATCACAAACAATTTAATGGCCGCCCATTAAACGTGTCGAAGGTTTTCCACATTGCAATCATCATGCAATTTGCACGCCTTAATCGTAGAAAAACTGATTATGTTTCGATTTAAGATACGACGAGCGGATGAAGAATTATCTAGGATATATTATAATATGTTAATAGTCAATAATTATGGAAATGAGGTCGGTTTGATTTGGCGACGGACGAATTATAGAGGGTGAGTTTGCACGGACTAAGATTCAATGATGATCGTATTGTGCCATTTAAACAATGTTTCTACATCGGCAGAGCGGTGAACCACCTCGACATGGACACATAGCTCTATGTTAAACTGCAAAAGATGCGCGGTAGTGGCAATGTGAACGAAGCCTTCACTTATTTTATCTACTATCTCAGTGCCAAATATTTTCTAAAGGGTTTATGTGTAGCACGTGTGCACAAAAATGCAGCAATGTCACGTACATGGTTAAAGGGGTACGTCCCGCGTTACAAATATAGGTTGTGCCATTGCTTGGCCGCCTCTCTCCGCGCCAGCATCTTCCCCCAATGGCTGATGGCGCTACCCTGCGTGTAGATGTATGGCCCCAGGATCACCTGACCTAGCACCCGGTCCTTCTTGAGCTGCACGTGCTGCACGAGCTGGATGACGAGCATCGTCTCGTCGATGTACGACATCGGTACCACGAAGCAGAGCGACTCGGTGTAGACGGGCGAGTCCGTACCCTTGATGGTCGCCGTCTTCCGGGACTTGACCTTGTCCACGCCGCACATCAAGGTCACCTTCACGTATGTCTCTGTGAGAGTGGGTGTGGGAGTGGGTGGAAAAGACGAGTGATTATTAGATGATTAAATGATTAGTAATGATTAGATAACTGAGATAAGTTGGATTGAGACAAATAGACATGACCCACAGGACTGAGAGATGGACATCTCCACATCATATACAAACAAAAAGAGACCAGAGAAATAGAGATGGAGCTAGTCAGGGAGCGAGATAGTATATCATTAAAGAAAGAGAGTGAGAGGTGAGTGTCCAAAAGATCGAGACAGAGAGAGAGAGAGAGAAAGAGACAGAGACAGAGAGACAGAGAGAGAGACAGAGAGAGAGAGAGAGAGAAAGAGAGAGAGAGAGAGACAGAGACAGAGAGAAAGACAGAGGGTCAGCCAGAGAGAAGGAACAATAAAAAATGCATTGCACGTGATATATGCAGATCTATGTATGTGCAGTTAGTAGGGGGAGCGGGGTTAGTTTAGAGCTAGCTTTCTGGATCTAAACAACCGTTCGGCCGTGTATTAACCCAAATACATGTATATACAACAATGTACTGATAAACGCATTTGTGCAAAATAGTTCACCAGAGTCTGCAGTAAAATGATGTATATAGCTGAAGGTGGAATAATCATCTTCGATATTTTTGTCTCTTCTTCGCGCATGAAGTATAGCTGGAACCAATAGCAACGGCAAAAACCGCTAAGCATGCATTATTCTACCTTTCTCTCTACGTCCCGTCTTCCTATTCATTCCTTGAAATCAATATTACCTATCAAAGCGGACTTAATAGCATTTAATTTGTTACAGACACCGTTCGATTAGAGCTTAGCAATCCATCTTCCTGCAAGGACCGTTATGGAATGGAAACTATGCCGAATGAACTTCGGAAGATATTGGAAAATATCACCCGCGAAGCTGCACGAGTTACTAATGAACACGTCACATCACGTAAGAATGCATTCAGCTCGCCCTAGTATCATGCGCTCATATCGCATGCTTAAGATATTCGACTTTCCATCAGAATTTATAGTGGAGTGTTGCATGGCGAAGCACTAGTTACCGAATGGAAGTATAGTCCTAAGAAGGGGATATATCGGGAGGGAAATGGGGTATTGGTGGTGGTAGTGGTGGTGGTGGTGGTGGTGGTGGTGGTGGTGGTATGGTGGGGTGTGGTGTGGAGGAGGGCGGTGGGGGTGGGTGGGGGGGGGGGGTTGTATCACATGGCCGCCATCTATTCAATTACAAGGGAGTAATGGGTTGGATGGGGTGGGATGGGGTGGGATGGGGGGGGGGGGGGGGGGGAGTAGCACATGACCATAGAGTAAAATGCACATAAACTTGAACAGAAATATAAAGATCCATAACTATATGAAAAACAAATACAGGCCACAGAGCGAGAGAGAGAGAGAGAGAGAGAGAGAGAGAGAGAGAGAAAGAGAGAGAGAGACAGACATACAGACCGACAGACCGACAAACACAGGCAAATGCACAGAGAGAGAGATAGAGAGAGATAGAGAGATGGATAGTGCGATAGAGAGAGAGAGAGAGACAGAGAGAATGTGTGAGAGAGAGGGAAAGAGACGCACACAGAAGGGAAATACACAGAGATAGAGAAAGATATAGAGAGATAGTGAGAGAGATAGAGAGATAGATAGAGCGATAGAGAGAGAGAGAGAGAGAGAGAGAGAGAGAGAGAGAAAGAGAGAGAGACACACACACAGAAGGCAAATACACAGAGAGATAGAGAAAGAGATAGAGAGAGAATGAGAGAGAGAGAGAACGAGTGTGTGTGTGTGTGTGTGTGAAAGAGAGAGAGAGAGAGAGAGAGAGAGAGAGACAGCGAGATAGATAAAAAGATGAAGTATGATATCGGGGTGGGAGCAGATGCAGGAGGTGATAGAGCTGCAGTAAGAGCCCGTGAAACGCGAGCTTTCATAAACACCTTTTCCCCGACCAAAAATAACACATTACAGACAGCTGAGGGGAACCCACTAATTTCGCCTTATCTAAATCCCGCGTGTTGACATACACGCCAGCATTAGGCTTATGCAGAACTATTTCGATCACTTCACTGTTAATGTTCTCGAGCGACTCGTCTCCTTCAACTTAGCAATAATATGAACCGGCTCGAAAAACAAGGCCGGGTAATGTCGATTGCTCCACCCTCTTATTTCGATTGTCTGTCGGAAATAGTCGCAGCGACAGTGTGCAATGTGACATCGCAATATGAAATGAGCAATCCCCCCCCCCCCTCCCCGAAAAAAAAAATGACCAAAAATACCCCGGTATTTAGAAGGATGAACGCGTTTCACCTTTTCATTTCGATTTTCTACCGAACGAAACGTTTGCGGTGAAGATGTAAAATGACATCTCAATATGTCTCGCCTGTTCAGATCTCACTGTGATTTCATTTTGACTGACAAACATGCCCAGCCCTAACAATTATATCATAATGAAGCGGGCCCATGGTTTTGGCAGGCCATGAATTAGAATTATGCTTTTTCTTACAGGGCATATTAAAGGAATATTGCATGCTGACGTTCTCACTGATACTGATATACATCATGTAGAGCTAGCATCGGTTGAAAGCTAGCTAAGGATTATTTTCTTCTTCAGTATTTGCTTTCACGAGTTACTAGTATTTTATTCGACGATTTTGACGAAACGCTGGTAGAAAAATACACCGGAATCATTTATGTATTTATGTATGATCTTGTTGGCAGAATAGTACAGAGAATGACGGATTAGAAATTGGAATGGGGTGGAGATTTGTTAAATGTCATGAAAGTTTGCGAGTTATCGTTTGCTCCGAGAATGGCGTGTTTTGTGTAGCGACCTTAATCCAATGATATAACAATACGATAACAATGATCTTATGAATACCTTGTGCATTCAGGTTCTCTGCAATTTGATCTGGGGATGACGGACATAGCAAACTGCCCGAAATGTCAAAAATAATTTTGTAACTTTTTAATAGTTCATTGCAAAACGTACGATTTTCAGCAAACAGTTTGATATATTCCCTTTACAACTATTTAGTGACTATTTAGTGACGTCTTCCATGAACACCCTATAACTCTCTCTCTCTCTCTCTCTATGTTTCATCTTAGCATACCGAAAACTAATGCTGCATCAATATTTATACGTGTTATGAAGCATATTAGATAATCTTTTAATTTGTACCTTTTCTACCACATATACTATATCTATAATTGCAACAAACCACGTGCATCTATTTTATATGATCCCATTACGTTCTAAAATGTGATACACGCATATCATGAAACGACACAACCACCATGGTGTCCAAAAGATGCAATTTTCCCCCTAATACTTTTCATCGAATATATCATCGTTCAGACCTCCCCAATATCCCCTTTTAAATCCTTACATCATGATGTCACGCACTAAGTATCGTTCACGAGATATAATCAGTCCTAACTAGCGCCTTAGTGGTAACCAACGGCTGATCGCAAACATTTATGTAATGAACCCGGCACAAGTTGCGTCCCTAATTTGCAAGGACAGCTTGAATTGACACGGTTGGTATGCCAGATGCGACGAGCTCTTAATTACAGCGCTGTGCTACCAAGGAGACCGAGTGGAGCTCCAGATAACAACAAAAATGTACATTATGTTACTATGGTTACAAAGTATTTAAAAAGAAAACATCCTTTTTGACTAATACGATTTTGCTCTCTTAAGGTGACCGTATGAATCAGACCGTATGAATATTTATGATCTTTATTATTTTATCAGCAGTCGGAGGACTATTTAACCTTTTACAATAGCATGATTAATGTATATGCTATGTGAATCCGTGAAAGAGACAGGGTTATACCATAAATCGATGCTCTCTCACTCTTTAATCTTATTTTGATTACTTGAAATGAATGTGTTTGTTAACGTTTGCTTTCCTTTAAACAGCTTAAAGAAATCTGCTGGTATCCTGCTGTTTTGCCTACGATGAAGACAGGGCGTTTTATATCTTTAATGATGACCAGCTGATACAAAATTGATTACCACGTGACGGGAAAAGAGGGAGGAAAAAAAGGAATATCATTTGAAAGAATAAACCTGTATTTAGTAAACGCGAAATATGGCGATTGTGCATTCTACACAAATTATACTGTATTATACTCTATATCCACGGGTCGACCAGACGATAAGGTCTTGATACATTTTGGGTTTGTTACACCTCATAGATCAATATTTCTATTTAACTTGAATGTTTCTAACTATTGACAAAATAAATCGAACTGAACTGAACCATATTATTTAAGCTCTTTCTATATTTCCGCATATTAACTTGTTTTATTCAAGGTGTTTTTTTTTACCTTTAACATAATAAACTATTTACTTATGTGTTGTCTTTTGGAACAAACAATACGGAAAAGTTTAATAGAACGACTTTTATTTTTGGCACAAAACGTGAGCAAGTACCACAAATATGTGTTTTGCTGATGTTACCTTTTACTTTGAATATTACAAAAAATAAGCGATGCATAAATATATGCACATAATGAATTCACTTTGGGTATTCAGTGATGTATAATACCTTCGTAATGAGTTTTTAAGAGCATATTAATCACTAAATGTTCACATTGGAAACGCGCTGAAAAGGTTTATATTCCACTTTTAATCTTCAAATTGGCATAAAGATTGCTGTAAATTGAATAATTTTGACGTTTTGTGAATTCATAATGGAATTTGCTATACTTTTTCTAATATCAAATAATTTCATTAAAAAAAAGTTGTTGTTTTTTCAAATTTTAAAGCCCCAAAGTGATTACTTTTGCTCCAAAATGGTCTCTGTCCCGAATGAGTCAGAATGGTGTCAGAATACCTCATGCTGGTATCATACTGGTGTTCATGTTCTAAAGAAAGGTCGTTATCTCTAATTGACCACAAACTGATGGAAATTGAGTGGCACGTGACAGGAACAGAAGGAGATATGTCTTCTATTTTCATGAATAAAAGAAGAACATTTGACAAACCCGTACTTTGATTTAGCTTGATATATGGTGGTTATGCAACCAAGAATTTCACACGCAAAATAAGAATTATACCTCTTTTGAGTGCACATGTTTTATCAGAGCCCAAATATTATCAGGGGTAAATTCTTTAACATTTACCGATCAAAAACGTGACGCTATGGACATTGTGTATCATACGAGCCTTAACATAATGTTTGCGCGGTGCCAAGAACATACCATTACCACACCCTGTGGATCATCAGGGGGAAATGACTTAATGTGCCAAAGCGGTGACCGCCGGGCTTTATAGATCCCCTGAATCGATGGAATGTCCTAGATACACACAAAGCTCATCGACCGGTATGACTGCATTTTGGTGGTCTGAGAGAGGCTTACCGCCGGTACCTTCACGATGGCGGTGTATATCCGTCGCTTTAATCCTTTGTGTGCAAGATCATTCAGGACTCTATGGGATTTGTGTGTATTAATGGTGAACTTTTCAACAAGTGGCAGGCTAATGGTTAAAACAGTACAACCGCCATCATACATCAGTTTTGATAGCCCATGGCCCCGTCTTAATTGATGAACTGTGTGAACGGTCCCTTATCAATTGCCATTATGTCCGTCGGTAGCGGCAAAACCTTTCATGTGAACGGTCCCTTGTTAATTGTCATTATGTCTATCGGCAGCGGAAAAACGTTTCATGTGAACGATCCCTTATCAATTGGCATTATGTCTATCGGCAACGGAAAAACGTTTCATGTGAACGGCACCTTTTTAATTGTCAATATGTCTATTAGCAGCATGCAGTAGCAAAACATTTTATGTGAACGGTCCCTTATCAATTGCCATCATGTCTATCGGCAGCGGCAAAACGCTACATGTGAACGGTCCCTTGCCAATTGTAATAATGTGTACCGGCAGCGACAATCCTAGTTCATGTTAACGCGCCTCGGGGCGCCAAGTTCTTGTCCACCGTTCCGGTCTAGCTCACAAAAAGGCTTTTCATTGTTCATTCTCTGCTTTCTCCATCTGTAACAGCAATGCCATTCACCCTCTTTTCCTCGCCATGACCTTTCCCGGTGCTCTTGAAACTCGACGGTTTTCCGCTTCTCCTTTTTCCAATCGGTTTAATGAATTGTGCGGAACACCCTACCCCGTCTAAAGAGCGAGGCGATTGACTGCAGTGTCGATGTGTAGAACCTGAGACAAGAACAGAACGGTTTCCTTGCTCTGTTGCAATCTCATGCCGTGCGATTTAACATCGTTTATCACACGTTATTTCCACACCAATGTTCCGCTAATGTTACAGTCCACTTTCAAGACGAGCTTGGAATTGATTTAGCTAATGCGCAGAAGCCTGGATAGCTACATGGAATGCCCACAACCGTAACCTTGATATACACCTCTTTTTCGTGAACGCTCATTATGTTATCATCCCAATAGCGAAAATACAATAGGATATTGTTTATGATACGTGATATACATGTTTGAATTATTATATCGACATGACTATCAATGCATCTAACAAAATGTTCCACTCCTCCCTTCCCCTTGTACTTGCATTGCTTCTTTCCCTTGTATGTAATGTGTTATTAATGCACCCCGGAGAATTCTTTGCACATTCTTTTGTGCGATGTTTTCATTCAGGCTGCTAGTTGAGTTTTCCTGGAATAATTTCATTTTTTGCAACCAGATGAGTTAAATGTATCCCCAAACCACATAGGATTTAAAATCACTCATGTGAGGGGAGAAAACAGCTGAATTTCGTGATTATAGTTTAGAGCAATATCCATACAACTTGCCCCCCCCCCCCCAATTGATAAAAGCACATTAAAGTGACATACATGTCAAGACATGAAACCTTTAATTTATTTTTACTGGGTTTTATAGTCATACTGCAAACTCAATATGCTGAAAACATATATCTTGACCATGTCGATTATGAATGTGATATTTCAGAGATAGATACAATATCTTTGCTTGACTGTCAAACAGCTACTGTCCATTTTGCTCCATTACTTTCTTAGCATTTTTTTCTTCTGTTCTTGCTCATATAACCCTTCCAATGCCAGATAAAACGGGATACGTGTACATTATTGGTAACAAAATGTACACTTAGCACATAAAGAATTCTTCACCAGACAATAGGATGCTCTATGCGAGTTGAACGTGTTAGTATTGCTGCTATGCGTCAAGCCAGCAAGACAATTTACGCCGAAATCCGACACCTTGTTTTCGGAAATGATCTAATTCCAACACCGACCGAAACGTCAAAATTCCTCGCTGCGTGTCAGTGTGGCATGTTTGTTTAAAAAGCTCAACTCAACTGAATCTTCATGAGACTTTTTTTTTTTTTTTTTACAAATATACCACATAATCGGTATTGGCGCCTGTTCTCTTTTGATTATTAATTGACGTTCTCGCTGTCAATTCCAATCACAGGAACTGCCCTAAAAACGAAAAAAAAAAAACATAAGTGAGTCTCAAACTGCGAGAACATGTCAAAATGGCTGGAACTGTATAACTTACGCTGCTTTGAGAACCTACCAAATTACCTTCAGGGGCTTAATAAACACCCTTAACGAAAAGTTTCATTCACTTTGACAGAAAACTTTGTGAAATGTTTATTTGCACATCTAGCGCAATCTCCACGGGCCGTTCTCACAAAACGCAATATACGAAATGTTGAATATGAACTGGCATAACGTAAAGCAGAGCATGTTGTTTACTAGAGGTTATTGACCGGAATTGTAATTTTCGTACGCGACATTTCCGATGAGAGCTTTATACAAGTCCTTCTCTTTCACCTCCTTTACTTCCTTTTAACGTGCCTTTTTATTGGTTGGAATACATTATTCGTGTCCGCGGTGAATTGCTTCACGCCATTACCATCTTCATAACAATGGTAACGAAACCTTCCACAACCCCGTACCCCGCCCGCTCTTTGTATTATGTCTATCTTTAACTCGCTCTATATCTTTCTGTCTATTCCACTCCCTCATTATTTTTTTTTTCTCTCCTCTCTTCTTCTCCTCTCTATAACCCATCCCGCCAGCATCCTCCCCTCTCCTTCTTTGCCCTTAACCTGGTTTCTATGATGTCGATGCTAGGAAGAAGAAGGCGGAGCCTCTGGTAGCGTCTCAACTTACCCAGGGAAGACACATTTGTTCCCTTTTCGCATTTGATGTCCTTCGCTCGGAGAATGACACAGGACAGTCTCTCGAGGGAGGGCAGGTAGGCCAGTGATACGAGGAGACGCCCTAGGTTACCGGTGATCTGCGGGGGAGGGAGAGAGGGATAAAGAGAATGAGAGCGAACGAAAGAGATATGGAGCAAGGGGGTATGTTTGACGAGATAGAAAAAGTGAGAGAAAGAAGAGAGAGAGAGATAGCGAGAGAGAGAGAGTGAGAGAAAGAAGAGAGAGACAGATAGCAAGAGAGAGAGAGAGAGAGAGAGAGAAAGAGAGTGTGTGTGTGTGTGGGGGGGGGGGGATACGTCGACGTCGAGAGGGAGGTGGGAAGAGTAAGGGTGAGGTAATATGTCCAGTTGAAGAGAGTGCGATGAAGAGATAAAGAGACGGGGAAGAGACAGAGAGAGAGAGAAGGGGGGTAGATACAGAGAGACAGAGACACACAGAGAGAGACAGAGACAGAGAAAAACAGAGACAGAGAGAGACAGAGACAGAGACAGAGAGTGAGAGACAGAGACAGAGACGAGCAGACAGACAGCGAAAGTGAGAGAGACAGACAGACAGACATACAGACAGAGAGAGACAGAGAAAAAATAAACATGATAGGGACGTGAATCATTAATGTGAATTCATTATATCGTTGGTAGGGGGTAAATTGGTAATGAAGTGTGACGTAATAGAGGGGATGATAAGGTCATGAATAAAAGACAGACAGGTAAGAGAAGGTGGGTGTAAAGTGAAGTGGGGCGCATTTGATTACAAGCCACCGGCATGAAAGCAGACCAGGAGGAGGAATGAAGATGGGGAAGAGAGGAAAATGTGATGGATGTGAGGACAGGAAAACAACGGTAGACGTGATAGAGAAAGGCCGGGAGATACAAAAAGGTAGAAAAGCAAAACAGTAAGCAACACATTAATGAATCTGTCCATCATATTCATGACATCTCTGATTGAGATATGAAAAGAGGCAAATTGTGCGAGTTCAAGAATATTACAAAAAAAGTGTACTGAGAAAGACAGAGCCACAACAATGTCCGTGGCATTTGCTATTTTGACATTTCGCCTTATAAGGTTCAAATGACGTAAGAATACGACGCAACAATAACAGTTATTGTCAAAGATGAAGCACAGATGTATACACATTGATAGAGCTTCATGCATGTATGATCATTCTATAACATGACATGAATTGAGTACATTTCTGGTTGCCATATGAGACAAGTCTAAAACTTGCATTTGAACATTCCACATTTCAGCTTGCCAGGTTCCAACATCCATCTCGGTTATCAAAACATTTTGCAGTGATTAAACATTGTCGTTACGTTGTTCGTCAGACGTTTGATATCATGATAATTCACATCAACAAGTACATTTACACGGGCTATCCTGGAAGTACAGAATTAATATTGACGTCATAATAGTAGGGAAATCTGAGAGACGTAAACACGCAGTGTAAAACTTGTGATCGTTGTCTATTCACATCGACGTCATAATAGAAGGGAAATGTGAGAGACGTAAACACAGTGTAAAACTCGTGATCGTTCTCTTTCACATCGACGTCATGATGGAAGGGAAATATGAGAGACGTAAACACGCAGTGTTAAACTCGTGATCGTTCTCCATTCACATCGACGTCATAATGGTAGGGAAATCTGAGAGACGTAAACACGCATTGTAAAACCCGTGATCGTTCTCTATTCACATCGACGTCATGATGGAAGGGAAATATGAGAGACGTAAACACGCAGTGTTAAACTCGTAATCGTTCTCCATTCACATCGACGTCATAATGGTAGGGAAATATGAGAGACGTAAACACACAGTGTTAAACTCGTGATCGTTCTCTATCAACACCGACGTCATAATGGTAGGGAAATCTGAGAGACGTAAACACGCATTGTAAAACCCGTGATCGTTCTCTATTCACATCGACGTCATGATGGAAGGGAAATATGAGAGACGTAAACACGCAGTGTTAAACTCGTAATCGTTCTCCATTCACATCGACGTCATAATGGTAGGGAAATATGAGAGACGTAAACACACAGTGTTAAACTCGTGATCGTTCTCTATTCACATCGACGTCATGATGGAAGGGAAATATGAGAGACGTAAACACGCAGTGTTAAACTCGTGATCGTTGTACTACGTCTACGGCCATGATGGTTCATTCCCCTGTTTTGACACTGCCGAAAAAGGAAACAGGATCTCTATTCGGGAAAGGGAGCGACGATCGATTCAGAAATGCTGACATCGTGCTGGTCGATAGTCTGATTCTGGCTCGAGGCCCAGTGTGGTCGGAGTGATAAACCAGTTACCCGAGTTGCATCTATTATGAATGAAAGAGTAGACCTAATTGGTGACAAATGTGTCAGAGAGTTGCAACGAGAATGCCGAAAGAATAGCACGTGCCTATGGTTTATGCATCAATCATGCAATTAAGGAATATCACATTTCGACGACAATGATGAAAGGAGGGAAACACGCACATAAACCATAAACATGATTGTATTAGAGTTCTCTATAACATACGTACATACACATTATGTACCATCCATCCCTCCGTATATGATTCACGTTTAACACGTCTAAAAGTCATTGATACGCGATACAAAGACGTTTGAGGGTACATTACAAGTCAGTAGTTGGGTGATAAAATTCTCGCCGGGAGCTTAATCTAATACTGTTTCCCTGCTATCATACACGCAAACAAAAGCGATTGATGTACAGTTTATTTTAAGACAGTAGTGTCAAGGCAAGTGTGGTGATTCGCTCGAGGTAGGAGTATTATGATATGTATGTACATGTACGTGGAGGTGGATTTCATGGGGGCGGAAAAAAGGGGTGGGGGAGTCACTCTTTCCATCCCAATCTAAGGGTTTATCTTTACTTTTGCTTTCCTACGCCGTAACCATCGTCCATTTTTTTGTCTTTAACTACAGATGGTTTTGACGTGAAACCTTTTTTTTTTTTTACAATTTTTATATGCAAACATTTTGGGTAAAATAGCGTCTGTGGCAAAGTGAAATTCAGAATCCGATCCAAAATAATAAAAAAGTAATGTACTCATTCATTTGTTTTTCCTATCAACGAGGACATTGTAAGCTGGATTATGGACTTGTAGCGCAGACACTGCCTTAATCATCGGCTATGCCGTATCTGCGTCATCACGAAAGAAGGGCGGAGAACAAATTATAACAACGATGTGAACAACGACAGAAATAAATGTCAACACAATAAAACTGTCACTGCGTAAAACCAAACCTCTCAAATGTTTGTCATGTGTTTGCAGAATTTTCTGATGTAGTATAATGTAATGATATTATGCATTTGAGTACACACAATACTTTCTCAATACATGTAAGACGATACTCTCGTAATAGAAAAGTACACAGTGGTCATACTGTTGATTGTCAAACTCTTCCTCACATTGAGATTGATCGTTTTTCTTGAATAGAATTGTAGGGTTGACAAGAGGATAGGAGATGGGACAAAAGAAGACGTAGTTCAAAAGCAATCCTTCTTACATGCACTTAATATTGACAAAATAAGTAAATTGTTATGGTAAAAGAACAAAAAAACCCTACAAAACTGCAGTACCAACAAAAGTACATGCCCAGATAAAAATAATATCAGTGAGTAATATGGGCAATAGAAAGAAAGAGTCCCTTATGTATGCACGGATCTAAAACAACATGAACATTGTTACAGAAAAGTCAATATTCATGACTATGGTATCAACCACTCGACTTCTACATACTTTAATTTCTACGGCCCTAGCGCAAAGACCCCTTTGTTGCCGTATGCTAAGGGTCAAACCGTATTGTCTCGCCATAATGTTTCGCTGATTCAAATCTAGGGCTTATATGAATTGAGTTTTACAACTGTTACTGTTCAACGAAGTCTCATTAGTCAACTCAACTAAATAAGTCCCGGTTGGTTTTCTGACTGCTTGAAAGGGAACAATTAGCCAACATTCAATATATGTGATACGACATTATACTCTTGCTATATCCGCTATGCTTTGAGTCATTAAACTCTAACGCATTTACCACCATTTTCCTTTGCCACTTTCCTTTTCTCTCCCATTCTCTTAACTGCCTTAAGGACCAAGACGTATTGGATTTACGAGGAGGTCTGGCGAGGTTACAAATACATTGATCAAAATGTCAAAAATGTAATAGGCAAGTCTGACGAAATACTAAAAATACATGATAAGACTCCCTCTGTCTCTTTTTCTGTTTTCCTCTCTCTTTAAACGTCGCTAGCTGAAAGCCAACTCCTTTATTTATCATGGGATTTCGGAGCTTCAGGTAGTCGGTGATCATGATGGATCTGCTGGTGGGACAGGCATTTGCACAAAAATTTACTCAATTTCGAGAGTCTTTACGTTTCAAACTGTTGCCATGTCTTACAAGATTGATCATCTGCACAAAAGGTCTTCTGTCATGCAAGTCTTAACAAAGTATCTAGAAATCCATCTACGATCAGTTGGAAAAAAGTAATACTCAACAAGGGAGGTGCTATTATGAGTACTGCATGCAGTGTTGAACATGATAAAGCAACAGTTGAATGCATGCACACATTATGCAAATGATGTAACTTCAGAACATCCTGCAAACACAAATAGCTGGAATGACTACCATCACTACGAAAGGACGATATGACCATGACTAAAATTAAGAGGTAAGAATTCCTCGTAAAAAAAAAGAGATGACCTTACTATCATTGTTACTAATTCAGGTAAAGCGTGATTCTTCATAGTGCATAACAAATCTTTGAATACAGAGAGGAATATGTTATCAAATTTCAGACTGATAATTTGATAAGGCGGACATGGAAATTCGAAACGCAAACCCCATGAAACATTATTTAGTTTATCTAAGCGTCGTGATTGTTTGAATGTACTGTTTGCTTTACAATATCAAGGAGTCTGTGCAGCCTTCTGCCGTGTCTGCACATCAGTGTCACGTGGAGGAAAAACATTTAAGCTGATTATTAAAAGAGTTGAATGTTTTGCAAATCGACAATATATATAATATAACAATTACTTTGCTCTAACTCTCCGCAGTTTCACAAATAATTGATCATTCTGTTAGAATGTCAGCAAAAGCATGATACTATTTTCGTTGTGCATATCTTAAGAGATTGGCCAATCTTATTGAAATGGATAGTATCAGCAAGACCGAGATAATGTCAATGAATTTAATGACCTGCTGTTGTCATCATAAATTAGCTTAATGTAAAATCAGACAACCAACCATTCAAGTGTCTAGCTCGTACTTTTTTCCCCCTGAACATGGTGAAGTTTCGCTAATAAGGTCATATCCCCTTTTTTTTCAAGTATGATTCGTGAGCCGAATCAACCTGAATGCATTATTGCTGACCTGTCTAAAACTTTAAATGTAGCGCATGAGTTACACATGGATTCACATTTACACTCACTACCGTTTTTTTTTTTTTTTTTTGGGGGGGGGGGGGGGTGGGGGTGGGGGGGATACTAACACGAATAAATTCTCTCCTTGGGTGGACTATAATGCGCTTCATATTTTGCTTTAGTTTTGCAAACCCGAAGGATTCCCATAAAAGTAACTTCTTTTAATGGAAATACCACAAACAACTTGTTCATAATATATGTATATGGTATACGATACCCGATGCTTGTGCATTTTTTGTGTGCATGTGTGTGTATTTTTGTCTGAAGTATAGAGTCAGGCAGACAGATACAAATGGGTAGAGAGAACCAAAATAAAAAAAAAAGAAACCGTCATAATTGTTTAACCTATTTTTGTTCAAATGTCTGCGCTGTTTTTCAAGGTTTGGACTATGCATCATTCCAAACACGTCAAACGTCTCTTTCGTCACTCCTCTTTTGGATGTGATGTAAATTCGTTTCTGCCCTGAAGTCGCAGCTGTAAACACTTTAACCATTCAAAGCGACTGATTGATTTCTTATCTGATTTATTTCGTCTAACAAAATCGCCATAGAAAGCCAAACAAAGATCTTCAGATTCGCAGGTGTAATCTCAGGTCGGTTTATAACCCTCACCGCCGCATAGTTGCAGACTTATATGTTCGTCGGACTTGCTATATAGTATCTATTTACGCATAGCTTTTTAGACAGGCCCTAGAAAGATTGAAGATGTTTGATGCCCGCTCAATTGACTGGGGACCTATTTTTGATACTCAATTGCTCCTGGAATTTATCTGGTAATGAGATTTTAAGACTTCATCTGCATGGCTTTGAGGAGAAACAGAGATAGAAAGAGGGGTAAGGTAAGAGAGAACAGAAAAACCGGATGATACCAGATGTAGAACATGTAGAAAGAGTGACAATTCAAAGTGAGAATATGAGACAAAAAGAGAACAAGGAGTGGACAAATGGAGACATACAGATATAAGAAATACTGTACAGTGGAAAATAGAAAGATTGGCGTAGCATCTCTTAAATATTTAAAACTTTTAAAACTGTTAAAACTTAAACATGTTTGTAACGACATGGCCTTACATTATTTGACCTTTTGACCCTTAGATGACCTTTGACCCCATCAATAAGTTAAACAAAAACTTTAATATTTTTGTAGCAGAAAAACAGACTAAGAGACTAACAGGAAAAGTGATTACTAGGTCTCTGCCGAACTTTGTTGAGGCGAGACAAAACCCAAGTACCACATTAGGTTTACCATTTCCAATTCTTCTTTCTTTTTACCATTTCTTCAAAGTCATTATAAAATTTCGTTTATTCTCAGGATTTTTAAAAGGTATTTTAAAACAAAAATCAGTAATGCTTTTAAAAGCGATTTTGCTAACCACCGTAATGGCATGTATCAGTTTCAAAATGTGATCCATACTATCTATCGATGATTTTCTCACTCGAGTATATCCAGAATCACATATATATTACTAAATTCAAAACTATGAATCTCTCTGTCCTGAAGGCACATTCTATAATCAAAGCAATTTCCGCTTAGCCAAAGGAGAGGCACAGATAAGATTGAAGGTAGATATCACCTGACTTGTCCTCTATGTGCTTTCAGGTAATCGATCATTTCCTTTTAAATATTTTTTTATTCTGGTTGTCAAACTGTTGTGCATTCCTCACTTCGTGGGTGAGCTGGGGAAGAACTTAATTAGTTTACTTTGAGCCAGACCCGGTGGAGTCCGCGTTGTACCGGCCCTCCGATGTTAAAGTATGGATTATATGTCCAACAGTCTCAAAGCCAGGACACTCTCTCGACGCACGTGTTACGCCTTGGTCACAACCAGCCTTACGTGCTCTTGTACGTGCGTATCCGCAACTTGCGTGCCAACTTCTGCGAGCCCTTGCACGCGTCCTCCTGCGCGCTAGTACGTGTCTGAAGAAAAACAAAACAAATGTGAAGGGGGTATTTTGGATCTGAAGGGTGCAGCCGCTGAGGCTTTGAGTTGATCGTATTAAAGACTAATCCTTTCTGTCTTGGACGGCCCTGATAGTGTTCTTAATGGGACCCAGAAGCAGGTTTGGAGGAAGCAGTACACATCCATCAAAAACCAGGCACACTTTGCTGGCTTCTTTTTAAAAGGAGGATGAACATTTCGCTTTCTCGCCGTGATCCTGTTAAATACAGAAACAAATGAATGACCTAATTAGATTTCGTTGTTTTTCGCTGTTCCAGATTTCTTGGCTTGTAACTGAGAAAATGCTAGTGAAGACTTTGGGGGTAGCATCCCCGTTCTCATACATCTTCCTAAGACATGATAGATGGTGTATGTCTTCATGCGCAACCTTAAACACACATGACATTTACAGATTTACAGGGAAGTTCTACCTTTTATTATTAAGTTGTACATTTTTGCTTGCAAATTACATCACATATTAGTTGCCAATCATACAAAATAGCTGAAATGTTAAGATGAAATCTCAATTACTTGTCAGAATGTGTTTCCCGTTGATTCCTTATTTTCATGTTTTTTTTTCTTATATCGGGTGAACCATGCACTTAATGCGAATGCCAAGCCCATGCCGCATTTTTCGCCTAATTCTTATGTCCGATAGATATGTAATTAATTAAGTGAGTTATTTTTGAGGAAGGTGGACAAATGAAGCTATGAAATGTGATTTTCTTTCCACTTCTTCTATTTTACATTAGTGTTGTTATTTGAACACATTTGAACAGTGAGTTCTTGTGAAGACCGCGTTAGCACCTAGATGACGACGATGATGGTGACAAGTGCATCCATATGACTTCTCCCTGCTGTTTACCAAGATATAGTAATTGCAACCTAGCCAATACTATGGACGGCCTTGCAATTCAAATATGATAGTTAGTACTGCACCAAATACATTGTGTTTGCGATGGCGGAAAACTCTGATGTCAGTGAACGGCAGACATGGCAGAGGCAGATCATTTTTGTTTGAAGTCGACTAGACAGACAGAAGACCTCGACCATGTTGCATATAGGGTTTGAATTATTGTAACTCACCATCAATGGTAAACTACCATGGCAACAGGTGCAATAACGAGAGCGCATTGGCTGTGGCCATGGGTAGTTATCATTGATGGTAAGTTACAATAGTGAAAGACCTATATGCAACATGGCCCAATAGAGGAAATAGCTTACCATTAATGTTAACATGATGTAATTAACCCAGGGTATCCTCAAATATTTTGAACACTGCTTTACAAAAGGGCCTGACCTATTACTCCAGTCATTGGATCCGGGTCTCCATTTCTCTCCTAGGTACTGGGCAGCTATGACGATTTAAATGTTTTTGCTGGAGAAACATAAATGGCAGCTGATGGATTTCAACCCAGACCACTGAACTAAAAAGAACCCAGACTCGCCTAATTAGGAGTAAGATGATTGATCCAATGCCACTTTTATAACGTAACTCTGAAAAGAGTGTTGCCCATAATATGGTGTACCAAAGCCAACACAGACGACACGTCCGATCAGTTGTACGACTCTGGTCGATTCGCAGGACCTGGCAGTACGATTTGTGCAAAAAGGTGACGTCACATTTTCAGTCGCGCGTCATTACGGCTGCAGAATCGAGGTTGGATCGTGTCGTCTGCGGTAGCATTTCCTCTTGGTATGCCTCATGTTCCTTTTCACAAGAAATGCACGCATATTACAGAGGATAGCAGTTTACCTGGGAGACAAAGGGTTAACGGTTAGGGTCAGGTAAGTTTCGATAAATGTGAATAAACTGTCTCTTACCAGAGATCTCCTGCCAACCCTACGGCGGAACTCGCGCGCCGTGTCCGTGGGCGTGAGGCAGTCCACCACGGGTAGGAGCACGTGTCCGATGGCACTAGTGGTGCAGGCCCCGTTGGTGCAGAGCTCGTCCGACTCGTAGACGGAGATCCGGACCGCCACGTTCTCCGCGCACTTCGTGCGGTCGAGCGGGAAGACGACGGTGTCGTCGAGTACGGGGTTGAGCGACGCCTTGGCGGACTTGGACTTCTGCACGTGCTTGAAGTCGGGAAGAAGGCAGGAGAGAACGATGGGGTCGTACGTGACGTTTTCGCGGTGGCCCTTCGAAGGCAAGTCCTCGATCGATAGGAGGTGAAGGTACAACCTGTGCGAGAGAAGAACGATTACGTAAAGTGAAACTAATGAAAGACGACAAGAAAAAACATACAGGTTTCAACACATAGTGTTCATGTTAGTCGCTACAGCAGGTTTATCTGTTGTATTCATTTGTGCTTTCAATATTGGTTTCATTACAGTAACTCGACATGCTGCTGTGTGAAGTGTGTATATTATCTGTGCATACAATAGTAAGAACATGTCAAAATGCATGAGGAATGTCTTGCATATACTGCACACTGATGTATGTAATTACGCTTAACTTATTCATTTTTGGCAGGCCACAGAGCTGTTGCAACGTCCCTTTGATCACAACTTAACTCAATATCCGGAACTGATGCATTTTGCTTGACAGACTATACCCTACATTCCTGAGGGCAGCATTGTCTCTAACACACAAGGGGTTCATCAAGCGCTGTTAGGGCTCAAGCTCATTCAAGACTGATTTCACATCTACCGTGGATAGCCCACTGCCTGGACCGTTTCCATTTGCGTTATTTCGATGATTTGACATCCACCCTCGCTAAAAGACGTGTGCAGTCACTTTCTTCAACCATTTCATGTTTTACTAGTGACAATTTCTTGCAAAAGCATGAAATGTATAGAAAATACTAAAGTATAATAATCACTACTTGCACTTTGTAAATGAGCACCTGCACACCTTGTGTGTGCACACACACACACAAACACACCTACACACACACACACACACACACACACACACACACACACACAAACACACATTATCTGCAAGAATCTTCAGGATTGAAGGAAGCAGATTAACCCGAAGAAGAAGAATCCTGCAATAGGCGTTATACGCCCTGTGCCATTCAGACTGATGCACTCTGGGATTGTTATGTATCAACTACCTAAAGATGCAACATCGGCAATGAATGGGTAAATGCTATGTGCGACTTGATTCTGATTTCACGGTGACATGGTTTTGCAAACTGTAATAGACTTGTGGGAATCCATTAGCAATTGTGACCGAAGTAACGCAGCGCCTCGCCTCTACCATGGGACTGTTAGTTCATTCAGGCATTGGATTGCCGGAGGGCAGTTTAACCCCGAATAGGAGACTGATTGTATATAAGACCATCGTCACGTCGAGCCCTCTATGTCCACATATGGGATAGATGTTCCACCATCTCTGTAGTTACATTGTCATTTGGTTCGCTTCCATTTCATGACCGACTACAATGGAGTATTCAGGCGTTAAGATTATGGTTGAGGAAAAGGATTATGGTAATTGTTATATTTAAAACTTACGGTTATGGATCGAATTCTTCAGCAGTTGCCTTCTATCTTATAGGCTGATTTTGAAGTTGTGCTTATAGACCGAATGGTAATCAGACAATCTTGGGGTAGATCAAAATAGAAACAAAATATGTTCGATATGTTAGATAATATACAAATCAGAGAAGAGTATTTACACAAAAACAAGGACAACGCAAGGGCACTATGAGTATTTGTACGTGGTATTGTCACTAGTATTCAGTTTTTATCCTGTTTTTAAAATCCCCACAGGAAAGACGAGAAATGCAATCTTTATAAGCAGGCGCCCCCAAAGGCAGGGATGCTGAAGTACAGGTGCCAATGTTAAACATTGCTTAAGGGAAACAAACAGGTCTTTATTGACATGTGGTCTTCCTTGACAGGCGCTAAAGCAGATTTTATTTAACATGTAAGAAAATGTATACATCGAGAGAAGTAAACAGATTCATATAAAGAGTAACACTTCAGATGCTTGATCATTGTAACGCCCGGCGATTCTTCAATACGGGTAAACAAGTGATACTCACATAACACAGACATTTCAGTGTTTTTGATGAAAAATCCATAGTTTTTATTTAAGTAAGAGAAACATTTGAGATGATCAAAAAATATCGGTGCATTATATCTTTTATAAGTTGATGAGGAAAATTGATTTTCCAAAGTGTCAACAGTTTTTAAAACACCTAGGGTGTTTACGAACGACTGGTGACCCCTTCTTGTCATAACTCGCATACTCAATGATTTTG
This sequence comes from Arbacia lixula, assembly GCA_963669155.1. Lineage (NCBI taxonomy): Eukaryota > Metazoa > Echinodermata > Echinoidea > Arbacioida > Arbaciidae > Arbacia > Arbacia lixula. The sequence continues at coordinate 2,314,409 of OZ022593.1, forward strand.
ATTAAGCTTAAGTTCAAATCTGATGTTTATAAATGAAAATTCTTGTTGTTAACAAGTGTCTGAATACAGAGCTTATGATTTGTCAAATGTTATTAGGATCGCTGGAAATTAATTTCCAATATGTTATGACAGGAACAAAGTGTGGTATGCATTTAGCACAAGAAGGGATCACCAGTCGTTCGTAAAGTCGTTCGTAGGTTACGAACAGCTTGGTGAAACACCTCCTGGTATATGTCAATGCCATATTGTTATATCCTACTTATCAACCAGACATGACAGAATGAGTCGCTTTGTTCAAGTGCATAATCTCTAGGCAACTCCTGACAGTTTCTTATCTCCAGGCAGGCTTCTCGAAAACATAATCCCACTTGACAAGATGCATTAAAAGGATCCTACACTTGTATCAATGCGTAATAAGTAAATGTATGGATTCAGCATGTCATTTTCTTGTTGTATTATGCTCATTTTTTCTCAATAACTCAACTTGAAACATGAAAATATTACTTTGGAATATTATGAAGTGTAAACAATAACCATTGACACATTGATAGACAAACACCGAATAAGTGCCGAATTACCCAAGGTGAAATTTGCTACTTGTATTATCTACCTTTAATCAATGCAAAGTACAAGACATTTAAGTTTTAGGGACATTAATCCCATTTTACTCTATGAGTAGTAAAATGACATGAGATCATAATGTTCTACCAGCAATTATATCCTCATGCGCAAATTACAATTACGAAGTGGCTTATTCCAAAGCTCCTATGAACCCTTAGAGAGTTACTAAACTAGACAAGTAAGTTCCCGCTAATCTATGTAAAATTATCCACGTCACTGGAGGTGTGCGTGTTTTTTTTTTTTTTCAAATTTTCGTCAAAATGAGACTTTATTGCGGCAAACGAATGTGAAATTCGGTTTCAGTGGATAATTTTACACAGATTAGTGGGAACTTATTTTTCTAATTTAGGAACCCTTTAATCCTTAATGTGTCACTCATGAATGATTTCATGATAGATACACACAAATCATATAACGCACTATTTTGTCTACCACACAAAGGGTAAATGCCCTATACATATGTGTATGATAATTAATCAAATAAATAACTGAAATGAAGACGATTGTTTTGATATCAATAAATTGGAGCAGTAGTGTCTACAACACCGCAATGACGTCATATACGACGCATTGCAATTTGTTTATGTCACACCGATATGGCAATTGAGCGTAAGTGCATACTGGAGGAGCAAATCAACATTATATATTTCCAACATCTCTCTATCATTCCTTGCTGGTTAAAACATGCATAGTGGCTGCGGAATGTTCATAGGCTCGAGGCAAAATCGTCTTATCTTGCCAAAACCAAGCCGTGGAGTGAAGATAATTCATATTTTGAGGCGGGTTGAAAGAGATCAGTTTGGAGATTCATACGTGAGCTTAGCACTATAAACGGTGCTACAGTCACCCCGCCTTCGGGGGGTATGAGAGGCGCTGGAACGGGGGAAGGCTGGGGCTTAGCGAGAGGGAGAGAGTGCGAGAGTAGAATATATTGGGGGGGGGGGGGGAGGGGGAACGAGAGAGAGAGAGAGAGAGAGAGAGAGAGAGAGAGAGAGAGAGAGAGAGAGAGAGAGCATTGGGAGGAGGGGGTTTGGGTTGAGGGCTGGGTGGATTTTAAGCTGTGTATTACGCATAACGAGTTAAGATTGAAAGAAACACGAGTGGAGTAAAAAGGGGACGGATACCATGGATGCAGGGAGAGGAAGTAAGAAAGAGGAAGAGAGAGAATATGGCAGAAGGTGGAATATTCATGCATATTCATGACATGTTGCACGCACCACCATGACACACCTACATACTTTGTAGTTTTTACATACATAAACACACTCCTTTTAGCATTTTTTTTTACAATTTTAACATAGGAATGTTGAACTCGTAAAATGTATGAAAGGTTTCAGCGTAGGTGTTCGACGTCAAACGATAGATGGTTACCATACATATCACTTAATCATTCACCAGAAACTTAATTTGTTAAGATCCTGTATCACAACTACCGAGAAATGGACCTTCTGCAGTTTAAAAAGAGACATGTTTGCCATAGAGGTGCTCACTCATTCATGGCTTGACAAATCAATTACATTTTCACACATAAACTAGGCAATGAATGTACAGACACTCCAAGGTACTATATTGATCAAAGCCCTTATTCTAAAAGTTGTGGCATGTTTGAAAAAGTGGGAGTTACTTTGGTGTTTTGTGTATGATTATTATATTAATCCTATAAGATTGTTACGTTAATCGTTAAGTAGCAAAGTTTCCCACTTGACAATTAACTGCGTATTATATACATGCGTCTGTACATGTGTTTCTAATACAAAATACGCGTGTTCTCGTAACCATGGCTACATTCAATCTCTTGTTTAATATGATTTCAATTGCTTTCTAGATGCCGGATATTGTCGGATAAGAGACTAATCTTTGCGTGGGATGAACATAAATGTCAATTTCCTTGTTTGTCCAGATCTTGGCTATTGTGGATAATATAGATTTAAAAAGTTTGTGAAATGATGGACAACTATCATCTCCAGTGAAAAAAAATCAAGTTTTTAAGAGTTTAAAAACATTATAATCCTATAAGATGCGCATCTCTTTCCTTTCTTAGTGCATGTTATTGTAATTTACACATCAATGAGACAGCTTGGGTGTGTACCCGATGTACAGTAGGGCATGTCATGAAAGTTGTCACCACTGACTAAATAGTCAGTGGTGACAACTTTAGTGAAATCATCGGTCTTGATTAGCTGAGAGGCACTAGCCTCTGGCTGTTACTATGGTAACTGTCGGAGAAAGACAACTTGTCAGTGATAACAACTTTCATGAAATTCCCCCAGATCTCTCCTTATAGATACATATATTTCCCTCGAACCCCCCCCCCCCCCCACCCCTCCTCCGCTCGCCATAGCTTTATCTCTTTGCCACCAACACCTTTAGATAGAGGCTACAAACAAAAGAGAACAAACGGGAGACAAAAACAAGAAAAGGAGATAGAAAAAGAGCAGAGTTGGAAAAACAGGCGAGAGATTGACGAAACAAGAAAGTGGAAAAAAGTGTGGAGAGGGTGAAAGAGGAAGTAATGTGTTAACCTTTTCAGTGCGATTTGGCATATCTGTCATGTCTATATTAAGGGAGAGAGAGAGAGTAAGGGAGATAAAGAGTGAGAGAAAGAGAAAGGGAGAGAACGAGAGAGAGAGAGTAAAAGGGAGAGGCATATATATGTAAAGAGAGAGATAGAAGGTGAGAGAGATATATATATAGAGAAGAAGAGAGATAGAGAAATACATAGTTAGAGAGTGAGAGGGAGAGAGAGAGAGAGGGGGGGGGGAGAGAGAAGGAGAGAGAGAGAGAGAGAGAGAGAGAGAGAGAGAGAGAGAGAGAGAGATGGTAGTGGTTTATAGGGCAAATAGGATTTCTCATTTCATTTCAAATAGTCGGCCTGGACCAATATCCAAGAACGCTTCCAACAAGTTCTTACCCCAGTACCCCAAGCAGCAGTATTCTCCGTGCATTGATGTAGTGTGTATTTCATTAATTTCTCTCCGCTACAAATGTGAAAAGGTTAGAAATTCGGTATCCAAACATCATTAATTTGCTAGCGACGATTCCCACGTGCATCCGCCGAGTGAGACACAGTGTCAACATATCGCTTCTAACGATACACACACGAAAATGGGCCACGTTTCCGTACATTCGATACACTTTCAACAACGGCGAATCAAATTTGGGCGCCAGTTTTATGAGTAAATTACTCGTGACCGCCTGAGGGTCTCTACGTTCGGTTTGGCGGGAAAAATGAGGGTGGGATATTATAGCTTTCTTTCATAGCATCAAGTTCGTGAAGCTCTGTTTTGGGTGGTACATAAATGCAGTTGGTTTGGGAAATCAGGTTAAGTTAGTTTTAGATAATTGAGTGCCCTAGTGTCGTATTTATTTAGTTGGGCTCAGTGATAGAAGCAACTACACATAAACACACTTACACCTCCACCCACACACTCACACATGCTTATATACGAACATTCAGAACGCTGCGTCGGAAATTCTCACCATCTCCATCATCTTATACTTCTTCAGTTTTTCTCTGTTTCTCTCCCTCCCTGTGCCGCATATCGATGTTGTATATACACATAATGTACATATTGCATTGCATATTATTTATATACATCGTGGCGTTGTATACAAATATGAATATGAATAAAATCTGTTCTAAACGCGTATATTCATCCTGCTATTTACTGCTTCTTCCAAAAAGAAAAAACATAATAATAGAAAGAATTCTTCCGTGTCACTTATTCCTTCTATTTCTTTGTGCTACCCCATCCCCTCGTTTGCCGTCTCCCCGTGCCTTTCCACTCTATCTCCCACCTCCGTGCTTCTCTCCCATCCCTCTTCTATCCCCACCCCCTTTCATCTTCATGCCGCCACCCTCCGCAGTCATATCCTTCTCCCCAACTCATCTTCTTCCAGCCATACCCCCCCTCCACACACACACACACACACACACACACACACACAAACTCTCTCTCTCTCTCTCTCTCTCTCTCTCTCTCTCTCTCTCTCTCTCTCTCTCTCTATCTCTCTCTTGCCATTTAGATTGGGAACGTACATGGACCGAAACGCCACCACAACAAGCCGACGCATCCCCGCTTAATTTGGACACCAATTGACAGTTTTCGTGTCACGCGTGAGTTAGTTGATGACAACTCGCGATCCCGTACATGTGCGGTCGCACCGCCCCAGCATATGCCGTTAGCGATCATCGCTCGACATTACAATTACACCGCATGACTTGTTCTGACACGGGTCGCATAGGCCGTGGTGATGGTGCCATGCTACAGGGCAGAATGCCCAAGACATGTAGGCCAATATATTAATGGCCGCATTTTACCGAATACCTTAATTTTGCTAGTTTTACACGCTAGATTTTACTAATCGGACATAAATGGATGTTTATTCGGTCAAATAAACATTAAATCCCTGGACAATGCCATACTTCTCGGTCAGCCAAAATGCTACTTCCCAGAATGTATGTTATGGCTGATGCAAAGATGCAGTTGTAGTACATGGAAGTCTAGTATGCTTTTCACACTGGCAACAATTAGCCCCGTACTATCCTTAGCCCCGTACTATCCCTAACCCCGTACTATTTTTTGAAGCTTTTCACACTGGCATTTCTTAGCCCCGTACTATTTCTTAAACCCGACTAGCTTTTCACACTGTTCTCACTCGAAATCGTTAGCCCCGGACTTTCTCGACAGCTTATGAATATTCATGAGTGTACGTCTTGCACATCGGCTCTTTACCACTCCGCATCAAGGTCACTCGCCCGTCGGGCCTTATCTGATTGGTCTCGGCGTCTCGGCCTTGCCAGCTGACACGGCATTCCCTTAGCCCCGTACTATTTTTCGTTTCTTTTCACACTGGCGCTCTTAGCCCCGGACTATTTGGCTTGGCCCTGCAATTGCGGTGTTAGCCCTGCTTTTTTGCAGGGCCAAATAATCCCGGATTATTGGTGGGGCTAGCCGACTTTGGTAAAAACCAATGTGAACAGAAAGTGGTCTAAGCTTAGCCCCGTACTATAGGTGGGGCTAAGGGGGGGGGGGGGGGGGGGGGGCTTAGCCCCACCTATAGTACGGGGCTAAGGAAATTTTTGCCAGTGTGAAAAGCATATTAGTGTATACAAATACAGACTGCTCTAAGGGCGTGGTTAAAATTATACGCACAATGTGATCTAAATAACAACAAGAGAACCAAGACGGGTAGTACGGAGCAGAGGAGAGGAATAAACAAAAAATAGAAGAGTTTTATCTAATGACATCAACGAATCAATATGTGTTTAGAATAATTGCGGAGACGGAGAGAGTAAGGGGAAGGAGGTTTCCTATTTGTTCGATATTTTCAAAAAGATATAATTTGTGAAAATAGCACAATGTTGCCTGCCATGAACCCGATTGCGTAATGACGTAAAACATGACGTAACTTTCATGGCCAGCGCCGACTTTTTTATCTAGTTTTTTTTTTCACTTCTGAGCATTGTTCGACCACTTGGCAATTTTCCAAGATATATAAGTTACATATTGTGTGGTGATGGGCCAAACGTATGTAAAACTATGTTGAATAGTGCCTATGACTGAGTGAGATGAATGCGTTTCCCCATTTGAATGTCACACCATGATTTATAGCTCATATTGAATGAACGTTTGTTCGTGCTCACCCATAAAACCATGAATCACCATATTGGTTATACACACTACAACATGGGGTATCATTGGCATCGCTATAGAAGAGCTCCGTATTAGTGTCCAATGGCAGCGGCATCTTTGTTAACTCGCTGTGTGCTAGATGCTTCTCTACTCTAAGGGATTTGTGTGCATTGATACTGAAATAATCCACATATGGCAGTTTAAGGGGATAGTGTTTTAATTACACATATAAACTTGTGCGAATTAATGCAAAATGTCTTGAGGGACATCGAGCTAGAGGCAACGTGACATTATCATTCCGCCTTTCGAAGTAGCAGCGTCAATATCATAGCCTCGTTATTTATCACTCCCCCTTTCTTCCCATCGATCCTTTGTATCTATTTTCAAAGAGATTTATTTTAGTTTCCTACCATATTCCCCATCTCCTTTCCCCCTATTCTTTGATATGAGTGGGAATTCGAGACCGACACCGCCTTTTGAATCTTGCTGGAGCCGAACTGCTAATTAGGAATGCATCGCTAGAAGGTACATAAAGAGCCTATCAACTATGATCTTACTTCAATATTTATATGGCTTTTACTGAAATGAAAAAAAGGCGCGATGTATTAACTTGTAAAAATTGCACGCAGTTTTTTTAGAGAAGATAGTACAGGAACGTATTCCCAACTGTACGGTAAGTACAAATCATTACATGATTAAATGATCGTGATTTGTATCACATGGCTCTTTTGGAATGCAGTCCTCGAGACTGAAAGGACTACCCTGTCTGCATAAAATGTGAAATAAATAAATAAAAAAATACAATAAATAAATGAAAACGTATAATATACACGTATGTCGTTGCTTTGAGAATGTGTTAATTATATTACTTTTCAAGTATTTGTCAGGCTCTCAACCGAACCAGTATTTAACATACAAGTGCATGTATTCCCCCAAAACGACGCCTCACACGGTTTCAGGATAAGAGCATCATGTGCACTATATTTTAATTAAACCACATATAAGGATAGCAATACAATATTCATGGATTTAACTGAAGGTCGTTGCTAAGCAACAATAGGAGGGAGCTGGCTTTGTCCCTGCCATTACAATCCCTTTATCGATATCAAGGACAGAGAGTATAACTGAATGTGTGTCATGGAATCAAATGGATACTAGTACGTTGCTTCCTTCCCTGCCTCTTATCTCTACACCATATACTAGTAGTACTATCCTTACTCCTGCCTCGTACCACACCCTTTTCTGTCTGTCTGTTTGTCTGTCTGTCTAAGTATCGTTTCTCTCTCTCTCTGTATCTCTTCTCTCGCAGCTCTTCTTCCTCTGCACCTCCAGACATACACGACTACACAACAACCTATGGTGCTCCAACCCCTCCTACCTCCTTCTTCATCCTGTATATCACATATCACATCTCACCCTCTCCATCGATATATCCCGAACAGGATCTCTTCTTTCTCCGATTCTTATCATGTACCCTCTTTCCATGTCTAGCCGACCTCCTCCTTCACTCCGCACGCTATATATGGATGCCTATACGTGCTTCAGTTTCCAATATTCCTTCACTAGCGTCAGTGTAGGATCTGGTGAGGGGCATAAGTTAGGTTTATTCCGCTGATTTATGTTTGGAAAGAAATATAAACTCCATATGTGTACAAAGGGGGGTGGAGGGAGAGAGAGAGAGAGAGAGAGAGAGAGAAGGTGAGGGGGAGAGTGGGGTAGAGAGAGAGGGATAGATAGAGAGGGATAAAAGAGGCAAAGATACAAAAGTGTCAGGCAGGCATAGATACACACACACATAAAGACACGCACACACACACACACACACACACACACACACACACACATACACGCATAAAAGTACATAAACCGAGAGATTGAATGTACGCACACAAAAAAGACAAACGGCATAAACAAATCCTATATATTTTTAGCAGAGATAGAAAAATGCAAGCAACGAGAAAATACTAAACTGTCAAGGTCGACATTTTGCTCGTCTCAATTTTTCCACATCCTTAGGTATCAAATGCACAGTAAAGTGTCCTCTCTCATACAAATGCACATGCCACCTATTACTCTCCATGTGTGTGTACTTAACCTGTAATACAAAACCCGCGGTTATACACAATATGCTGCTAGCCAAAGCAAGACTGTAATAATATCGTATAATTATTACGGTGTGTGTACAAAGGTCGAAGACTGTATTGGGTGTACATTTATGACAAGACACTCTGATGTATGATGTGTCATCAATAAGCCAAGAGTGAGGATGCACTAGGGACAGAGGGCTTGAGATATGTGACATCATGAGATACACAAGAGCGGTGAAATAAGTGAAGGTTGAACACAATAAGCACGTCTAATCTAATATGTGGAGTGAACAAAAAGGCGTAAAGGTTAGAAGAAGATGGAAAAGAAATGCATGAAGTTCCATATGTGAAAATTGATGAACAAGGTTCGGGAAATAGAAAGGTAGATATACAGATAGCGATCACCCTTACATACCCACATGTACATGCTCGCAACAAACACACATACACATACGCACACACACATATAATTCATAATTTATCATCTTCGCAAGGTCAATCCTGGTGTAGGCAACGTAAAAACTTGGATCAAAAGAGACAGCCAGGAATGAAATATATATCTCACTTTAATGTATTACGTCTACAAAATCATCCGAAATGAGACACACACCATTACATCTATTGCCACACTTCCATCATCTTTGCCTGTATATACCCACACATATTCCACATAATCGGGTGTCTGTCACATAAACACACTTCACATTTTCAATCAACTTTAATTCAATAATATTCACTCAGCACATGGAAGTGAGTAAAATATTACTTCAGATAGAAAAAAAAAACTAAGCATAGTGACTGACATGCAATAGTATTGTAATAATAGTCAAATGTACTCATCGTTATCTCATAAGGCACTATATTAATGCCTTGTTTGATGTGTAGGTTAAATAGCCTCCTGAGTTGAACCACGATAGGACACCACCTCTCACCCTTTCTTTTTATTTTGACATTATAGGTCTTCTGTCCACTCCACCAAGTATTCACCTTGCTATTAATAAGACAAGTGTGAAGTGTGTATTTTATATGGTGGCTCCTCTTTACACACGATGTGAGATCAAGTTATGCCATGATCATAATGATGGGATTTTTGTTAAAAGTCACTGTACTTTATCTTTTGAAACCGAGGCAGCCTCTTATTTAATGATTTATTTATTAAGAAATGTACTTGTACTCGGGTGTTGATGATTTCAATTCAATTGCGTGTCATCCAGGCGTCGCCTCTGGTGTCTTATGATAGAAAGTGTACATATACATGTCAGACACACGGACAAATCTACATCGCAAACGCATCCCTGCATGCTGACAACGCACACAATGATAAACCCTCACTCAGATATAATTTATTTGGTTACAAGTCGTGCCAAAAAGAAATGAGCAATGTGTTTACCAGTTTTGCAAATGATGCAATGTGAAATATATTTTCAGCTGTTTTATTGCACGCTGCAAAGACATGAAAGACGGATAATTTTGTTGTGTTTTAAAAAAAAAAATCATACTTTGGTACAAGTCGTGCCAAGAAGAAATGTACACACGTGTCTACCGGTTTTACAAGCGATTCAATTTGAGATACATTTCCAACTGTTTTTTTTTCACTGGTATAATGCAAATTCCATAATGGTGTTCATTTCTCACCGAACTGTACATGTTATTTTTTGTGTGAATATGACTGTACAATAGGTTGTGTTATATGAGAAAGCAGGGCCCCCTGGTTAAACCACTGAAGGGGCTACGCTGGGTAAATGTAACTAATGAATAACTAAACACACAAACAACAGGCACCCAATAGAGAAGGGAGAGGTGATTTTCACAGCTAGCACTTTATTTGTAATATTTAACACATGTTTGCTAATGGATGCAAATACCTAAGGTATCATATGGCGTCGTGCTTCAAAATACGCCCTTAGCATTCCATCCCCGTTAACATTAAATATCAACACCACCACTGAAGTATTAACAAGAACCATTAAAAGCACGCGGATACCCGATGTTTTATTCATGTATTCACTCGTTAGTTTCGTCTCCTCTTATTCTCTCATGATCCCCTTCCTCTATTGTAATTCTCTCACCATTATTCACACCTCGATCATACCCTCACTCATGAAATTATTATTCTATCATTTTCGATCTTCATGATGCGCGAGAAACTCTATTATTGAGTAGTTTGTCTACCCTCTCAATGTCATTCCCTAAAAAGCAAAGCGGTGAAAGTGACATTCACCCATGTGAGTCTTTACTAGCGGGGTACACACGTGCTACATAACAGGAATTTCAGTTACGGAATTAAATACCAGAAACAGTCACTACAGACAAACACCACCGATAGTACTATTCTCATTGGGCTTAAAACAACGAGAAGTTAGAAAAATCATGAAGTTAGGGTGAAGTTGCCTAGCAACCGTACCAAAAGCCGAATGGTCCTATTGTGACTGTCCGCTAACTTCGTGTTTTTTCTAACTTCGCGGTTTTTGAAGCCCCAACGAGAATGGCACTAATTTACAGTCAATCACAATGTCACATGACATAACAAGTATCTGGCAATGACCACCGTTTTGGGTCTGCTATTGCTATCAGATATTCGTTCTCTTTCCTCATATTCGTATTTAAACGGAATGACACAACCATTCTACCAATAGATTGATTGGATTCTAAGCAGCATCACATTTTTCACTGTCCTAGATATGTCAAATGTAACGACAGCTCCAAAGTCTAAGCTCCATCTCCAGCTGCCTAAAGGCTGAAACACTTAATTGCATGCCAATGTTCTCATCCATGGTAGATGGATTTATAAACTACTTAATTTGTCACACTAGTCTTTTAACAAAGACATATTTGAGGCGCTCAGAGGTATAGTCTGCTCAGCTCTGGGCTTTATCAATGGTCTCTTGTCTCGACCCAAACGCAAAGCACATTAAGATTAATTCCTTACCGATTTCTTAGCAGAAATATTCATTAACTTTAAATGTGTTGCGGTCATATATTCACCATTGTCTACTTTTCCTGGCGGGAAAGCCGCTTAATCCTCTCATTTCCATTTGCATGAAATGTGTAATAAACCAATGGCGTTTTCAAGACCCGGTAATGTAAGAGTTAAAACAGATGCAAGGATCATGTCGAGCCTCACATGATATACTTTCGTTGTTGACACCACATGCACCCATGTGAAATACCGGAGACATAAACAGACCAAGCGAGACGTAGACTGAACATGTGCCAATACTGAAACAGGTTGGCGAAAGTGCAAGCGAGGGTAACTGAGGTAGGTGCAGTACTTTAACCTCATCATTATAAAGATCCATATAAATTATTCATCTTTCATCATGGTCATTACATCTTCGGGCCAGTCATGCGTGGACGCTAAACAGACCTTCTAATTTCCCGATGGTTAGATATTTAGATTGCAACATGGCTGTTTATCGCAGGCGAAGTAATGACGATTCATTGCTGCTTTGTGGTCACGTGTGTGTTGATATGTTTTTTTAAAGATATTTTTTATCATTTTCTCTCAAATCAGTTGAACAAATCGTTCTTAATTAAACGATACATTGTACATTGATATTATGAATTAAACATAAATTGAAATAGTTATAAAAAAACAGAACATTTTCATATATTGTTTACAAAACATTATAATTAAGAATCTTGAGAGGAAAGTTTTGTCTATCTATTCTCCCATCCCCTCCCCCGATTGAACATACTCCCAACACCGCCATCCACACACCCAAACTCACACAACATATACGCACCCTCACACACTCACACACACACACACACACACACACACACACACACACACACACACACACATGCACAAAACAACACATTTGTATATTTGTACATTTTTTTTCTAACCAAAAAATAGATGTATTCGCCTCGCCGTCCTTATGTATTTAAGTTTTCATACTTCCTAAGGTGTTGTGTTAATGCACCTCGATGTGTTGGGAAAATAAACGATCACGATAGCATTTACGATATGAAACACCAGTATTACGTCTCTCGCATCATTACAGCACTGACAACTTGACAGTTGGAAATAACTAGAACCATGAGTATTCAATCAAACTCATCTTTTTAGGTTAAGTAACTGGTCACAACACAACACGCACTTATTTCAGTCACTGCATTGGAGGGTATCCATTAGCGAAAGTGAAAGTTATTAGTTCCGTTATTATGATATGAATAAGAAAACGTGATTGAAAAATGTCGCGAAGACAGATTGCTCATATGACGTTTCGAGGCGAAGGCAGGGCAAACTGTCGGAACAAATTAACCATCTGAGGTATCCACTAACCTCATTTCCTAAATCACCTGCCTTATAGAATGGGGTCACAGTGTGTGAAAACCATGACAACCAAGGTACGGAAACGGGTCAGCTGTGGGGTAAGCGCGGAGTAAGATAAAACCTGGATTTTGGGGAGGAATATGACTGAAACGCAAAATCTCATTAAAGGAGAAGAAGCGGGTGATTGAGCGAGGTAGTCTTGACTTCTTCATGTCTTTAATTATGGTCGTCTTGTTATTAAGCATTCTTAAATGTTGATCGCATGGTTGCTCTAGTAAATTACGCTCAATACTTATGTAGAGCAGTACACTGTCTGTCGCATGAATAGTTAATATCAAATGATAACGTTTATACTGGGAATGCCAACTTTATTGTACTTCTGTGATACCAGCATGATTAATGTGTTAATTGCAATTCTCACCATCTACAAATACACGGTTTTTTTGCAGGCCTAAAATATAAGGATGGGTGAATATCACAATATAAAAAAAAAAACTTTCCTGGAAACGCTGGTATTAGAAAAGAATCTTAAATGGGGTTTTATTACCCATAATAGTTTTTTTTTTTCATTTTCTGTTTTATTCAAGTTTTCATTTGTATATGTTTATACGCATTTTTATTACTTTCCTCCTTCTTCTATCATTGTCTTAATCATCATTTTTCTGTTTTATTTATTTCTTTATTTTATTTTAATTTATGTATAGTAAATGCATCCCAGTGTAGTGACAACACTACTGGCATGTTGAGCGCAATTATAGTATTTATGTAAAAAATGAAAGACTTGAAGAATAACCCCGATCTTAAGTTAACAGTTGAAAAGAAAGTTGAGCCTAACTTGATTATGGTGTGTTTGAATTCTTTGTCACTCTTAAATTTCACATTTCACAAGCTACAATACAGTCAATCGGCAGCGCTCGCTCGTTCTATAGAAATCGTGAGCGTTTCATTTTTCGTCTCGCGAAATCTCACGCGCAGATTTTGCTGCACCTAGATTATGAAGGAATTCGACATGCTCGCGAGATCTTTTGCTGGGGTCTTCTGTAGCATACTGGTCAGGAATTATTTAGACAGGGATTGAGATTATATGTTTCTTAATAAATATTTTCAGTTTTTTTCGAAATCCGCAAAGAAGTTTATATGTTCTTTGCCTTCAAAAACAGGCCTCAATTTTGTTTTTGAAATATGTAAGCTCTCAGACCTTGCTGGATCCTGACCCTTCTATGGATTGTACGGCTACGACAGTTACGGCTCTAAAAAGCCAATACTTCAGCGGAGATTCTGATTCCAATATTGTTTGGGCTCAAAAATAAAACATTTGTGCTATTCGTCTTCAAAGTGACGCGAGATTTCAGAAATCGTACGGACTTCGCAACCGATATATATGTAAGCTCCCAGACTTTGCTGGATCCTGACCCTTCTACAAATTGAACGGCAACACCAGTTACAGCTTTGGAAAGCCAGTACTCCAGCGGAAAATTTAATTCCAGTTTTGTTTGGGCTCAAAAATAAAAAAAATGTGCTATTCGAATTCAAAGTGACGCGAATTTTCAGAAATCATACGGACTTCGCAACCGATATTCGTCCGCAGGCAGCAGAAAACACGCGATTTTATTTTCAGCTCGGTAGTCGTGACCTTCACTTTACCTCTCGAACCGCGAAAAAGGTCTCCCTTTCAAACTGCGATATCTCCATGAATATATCATATTTTTGCACACTTTCTTTTGTAACTGTATGTTGGAGGTCGACATTTACCAAGGGTGAAAAAACATTTCATTAAAACAGGCAAAAAAATATTGCAAATTCGAGATAAATATGTGGTTCTAATAAAAAGTTAAAAAATAAAATAAAATCTATATTTCAATGTCAATCGCTTTTGAGCCCCTATTATTTAGAGATCATCTGAAGCGAAATTTATTGTACTTTATGGAGATACCATTATTTTTCAACCTCCCCCCATAAAAGGGTCAGGATCCAGCAAAATATCAACCATGTTCAAATCCAAAATGAGCGAGATATGACGAAGTTGTGAGCGATCCTAACCAGTCAATCATAGCCCGCGACCCTTGGATCGCCGGTAGAATTTCTTTATTATCGTGGACTATGATTGGCTGGTTAGGATCGTTCACAACTTCGTCATATCTCGCTCATTTTGGATTTGAACATGGTTGATATTTTGCTGGATCCTGACCCTTCTATGGGGGGAGGTTGAAAAATAATGGTATCTCCATAAAGTACAATAAATTCCGCTTCAGATGATTTCTAAATGTTAGGGGCTCAAAAGCGATTGACATTGGAATATAGAGTTTATTTTAATTTTTTAAATTTTTATTAGAACCACATATTTATCTCGAATTTGCAATATTTTTCTGCCTGTTTTAATGAAATGTTTTTTCACCCTTGGTAAATTTCGACCTCCAACATACAGTTACAAAAGAAAGCGCACGAAAATATGGTATATTCATGAAGATATCGCAGTTTGAAAAGGAGACGTTTTCCGCGGTTCGAGAGGTCAAGTGAAGGTCACGACTACCTCGCTGAAAATAAAATAAGCGTTTTTTTCCGGTGCTTGCCATTTGGCTAAATATTTTGATGTACTCGTGGTCCATGTAATGTTTTACACAAAAGAAACTCCAATTTTGTTAGTTAAAAACTGGGTTATAAATTGTGGTGCATTTGTGTATCATCAGACCTAAGTACCATCTAATTACCTCATATAATTTTTAATTTCTTAATCTGAATACTACTAACAGATATACTGGTATCACTGAAATAATTGTGTTAAACTACATTGTAATTATGGATGTGTTATGGAAGGATAAGAAGCAACTTTCTTTCTCTGAGCCCATGCGTTGCACCGTCGAAAAATTAGGCGGTCTCATCATGTGCTTTTTAGGTGTTTTAACAATAACGAATAGGATTGCGTAGCAACGGTTTCTCAGAGAGAACAAAAGAAAGGTAGAGTCTCGTTTCTTATTTCAGTTCTGTTGGATTGCATCAATACTTTTGTGAGGAAAAGAGATATCAGCAAACAAAAAAACCCACTTTATTCTGGTAAAATATCTCAGCTGCACGCAAATGCCCGCAAACACTGTTAATGAAAATGCACAGCTTAAGATAAAATTTTGATAATGATTAAACCCACATTACCGGAAATCTCCGGAAAGTGAAGAAATTTGTTAATTGTGTAAGTACGAATATTATCTGAAATCTCCGTTCGTGCATCATTCAACAATTATTTAGAAGGAAACCGAGTACATGATCTTTAGTGCTGTTGCCCTTAACTTTCTTGAAAATTGCAAAACATTGTGATAAGAAACACCGCTTCGAGAGACAAAACAGGGAATTATAGATATTGCTTTTCTAGTTGAAAGCAGCTAAATGTCGGTGCCGCGCATGGCACATCAAAGCATTGTAGTGGTTGTGGAATGCTTTGGAAATTCATTGGCACGCTTTAGTATCCATACAGATGTTTGAATATATTATGCTCGAGTTGTTTCTCCTTCAACACATCCCTGTTGTAATATTGCTCCAAGTGTGCAGGCTACAAATTTCCCTTTTCTGGTAATAACGAGCTGTCTTTCATGTTGAAGAATGGATAACTTTATTATGTAAAGATAGCTACACGTTCTGACGGTTTCATCACGTCACAATACGTGTTGATGAACAAGCATGGCCTGGCTTAAACCAAGGATGTTTAAAGATTTACTAAATTAGAAAAATAAGTTCCCACTTATGTATGTAAAGTTATCCACTTAAACGGAATTTCACACTCGTTTGTCGCAATAAAGTCTCATTTTGACGAAAATTCGAAAGAACGCACGCCTCCAGTGACGTCAGAGAAGTCAAAATGCCATAAATGCCAACGGCGTGAATACAATATTTTATATTCACGCCGGTTACCAATGGGAACCCCAAAGCTTGTCCGAGGTTTGTTCGAGTAGCAACAAGTAATAGATTCAAAGTGCATTCCATCCATTGAATCTGAATGACAAGATACAGGTGAATGCAATAACGCGTTACTACGCAGATAGGGGGACGTTGTGTGAAGGAAATAGCTTTACCCCGGGCCCGTGGTGGACCAATGAAGTTATATACGTGAAACGCACGTACGCGGCGCCGTGAAGAAAAGATCGGCCGCAAAAAAAGAGGTTACGAACTGCATGACAAAATAGTTTCAATAATAAGACGATAGAAAAAAATATAACTCCCCTTATTACAATCTGGGAGCATCTCAACTTTGCTTGAACAAAATTACATCTCAATTGAGTTGAAAATCACGGAGGAAAACAATTTCAAATAAACAGACACTCACATGACGTATAAGCTAAATTGTAGTAAGGATCTTAATTGATTTTCTATGCCGACTACTTTTAGACATGAACGTGCATTAAATCATTACTTCCAGTAAATCACATGCTAAGGACATTCTAAATTTGATTGCTATATCCGTCTTCCAAATCAATAGCGAGAACCTGCTAAGCCAGTTCTTGTTCATTATTGTCCTAACTTCATTCTTGTGTGACTATTCAGGGTTAGGTGCACTATAATTTAAGAAACCTTGCCTCTCTGGGTCATCGTAAGCGATTTAACCATTTCGAACGAATTACTTTCCAGTAATCATGATAATGAGCTTCTTCTTCTCCACTTTAATGCTAGACTCGCACAATAATGACAATTAATGACGACAACGACTAATTATGCGTGTTACCTCACGAACAATCGACAAGAAGCGAGGGGTCTATTAATATGGTTTAATATACCGCCACTGATTAATTACTTTGAGCTTCGCGGTATTCAGATCCCGATGCGGGTTATCGTCTATATAGGACGGCAACGTTGATATCTGGTATTATAGTTTTGAAAATGAATCAGAAAAATAATACAAGTGCTGTAAATGATACTAGTATAAAGGATTATAAAACAGACAAATGCTTGTCAGTGGTGGGTGTTAACAAATTTACACCTACAACTTCTACTTATATGGTATTGTTGCTACTACTGTTACTTCTACTACTACTACTACTACTATTACTACTATTACTACTACTATTACCACTACTACTATTACTACTACTACTACTACTACTACTACTACTACTACTACTACTAATATATGTTACTACTTCTACTACTACTTCTACTATTTCTACTACTACTTGTACTACTACTACTACTACTACTACTACTACTACTACTACTACTACTACTACTTCTACTACTTCTACCACTGCTGATACTACGACGGTGTACTACTCTCACTACTTCTACTACAAACACTAACGCAACTACTAATAGCCTACAGTAAAAGTTGTTTTCGGAGAAGCAGTAGTAGTAATATAGAAATAACAGTAATAGCATCAGCTATAAGACGAATTATTTTGGGCTTACTTGCTTCAGTACCAATCAATTAGTGTCCAAGATCATATTGGTGTTAATGCGCGCTCGCACTGACCTTTTACAACTATACTATGATATACTGCAATTGTAATCAGTCCTGCGCACGCACTTCTCTATTGTATCCTCTTCCCTTTTAATTCTCATTGAGATGTATAATCCACGCGCGGGGGGAAATTGCCTTCCATTTTTAAATTGACTTTGCCTATTTACTCTGCAGGAAAATGGGAACGAAGGACTACTGAAATATAGTCTTGCACTCTTCTTGTGCAGATTAGAATCCTATAGCCAATCCATTTTAATAAGCCTTTGGATCAGTGGAAGAAATGTCCCTGACCCTAAACTCATATTGTGTAGAGAGGAAAACACACGTTACATGTCGCTTTGACTGTATTTTCGTCTTCATTATTCGTGTTTTCCTTCCAGCGTGTACACAAAATACTAGTATCCTACGTGAGCATTCCCACGCATCGTGCTTGTGTTTTTTGTCAAACTGAGGATACAATGGCCCCACATGCGCCTTGTAAACGAACTGCTACAGCGTAAAATCCATTTCACCTTTTCGCATTTTCACTTGTCTTATCACACACACACAGAAAATGATGTCTCCCACGTACTGTTTCATTATGGTTTCCTGCACATGGTTGTTATTTGAATGCGCTGAAGGTTAACTGTATAATTATGTTTGATAATGTTAGAATTATGTTGTAAATATTTTAGTAGTTCGTACATTCGTTATCACAATTAAACATTAATTTATGCATGATTTGTTCCTTTTTCTAGTTTCAAGAATCACGAAACTCAAACCTCCTCGTATGATTCCCCCTCTCTGTCACTAATTCGCTCTCTTGAATATCCCTATTCCCCTATTGTATTTCTCTGTCGTTATATCGTTCTGGTTTCTCATCATTCTCCATTTAACATTTTCATTTCCTAATAATATCTTTTTTATAATCAACGATAAAATGCGCCTTAGGGAAGAACGTTTTTAACATAGCCTTCGATACGGTGACATATTCGAATATTAGCCAAATATTTGTTAGCACAGTTAACCTATGTGATATATGTAGAAGCGTACTTCAGCTGATTTGCTTTTCTTTTTCTCCGCCCCCCCCCCCCCCCCCCCACCACCCAATGCTCTCTTTTCATATATTTCTAAGCATTAATAACAAGATAACAACGATATTGGGATAAAAAAAAAATAGGAAATGGACTTTTGTCTGATCAAATAATTTTAGATTACAACGAAACTCTACCTTCTTCCCAATAACTTTTTATCTCTCCATATGTCCCGCTCTCCCTTTCCCTCTCACCCCACCCCTTCCTTGATCTTCTTTAACTTGTCACCATAAAAAGTAAAATAACCGATTAAGAAGGCAGGATGAAGACTGTAATTCCCTATTGACAGAATGCATCGTTATGAACGTTCTCTTGGGTGTTTTCTCATTCTTCCTACTTCATCTAGGTCATGTTTTGGTCCTTGCCTATTCTGTCTCCATTCTGACAGACAAATCGACCTCGCGCATGTCATCGCAATGCCTCGCCTTTCCGCGTTTACCTCATTCACGGTCAATTAGCATTTTCGACCGTTACTCGAAATTGGTGCCCTTCGCCTCGTATTTTCTGACACGGCAAAGTCGTGTTAGCTCTGAGCTGAACATAAGATATGCAGCAAGTTCTCCGTTAAAAAGATGTGGTGTTAACAACGAGTCAATGCGTTAGTGTGAGAGAGGGAAAGAGAGAGAGAGAGAGAGAGAGAGAGAGAGAGAGAGAGAGGGGGAGAGCAATACAAGACACGGGGAGTTACGCATGTAGACAGATAGACAGGAAGAGATATCTACGCACGTACACAGAGGGACAATGGCATAGAGACAGAGAGAGGGAAAGAGAAAGAGAGAGAGAGAGACAGAGAGAGAGCGAATCGAAATCAACCCACGCAATGCTATTGACAAATGCAATATGCGCCTTTAAGCTTAAAAAAGACATCAAAGTGCTTCCAAAGCGAACGATAATCGGTCATCATCCATCAATTATATGATCCGATTATCAAACAATCTAAATGAACAAGTTCCTTGATACTTATACAACAATTGTACAAGACTTGCGTCAATAAGGACAAAATAGAACAACACATGAATTATGCATCCGGCCTCAATGCGTGTGTTACTCCTTTCTGAATTATTCCCCTTAATACACCTGAAAGCCATGCCCATTAAGCAATATAAGAGAAAGATATATAATGTAGGGAGAAGAAGGGAGATAGATATAAAAGGAGTGAAAGAACGAGAGAGCGAGAGAAATACATATATTTCCAAATATATATAT
Source organism: Arbacia lixula (assembly GCA_963669155.1). Classification (NCBI taxonomy): domain Eukaryota; kingdom Metazoa; phylum Echinodermata; class Echinoidea; order Arbacioida; family Arbaciidae; genus Arbacia; species Arbacia lixula. The sequence continues at coordinate 2,334,754 of OZ022593.1, forward strand.
AGAGAGAGAGATAGAGAGAGAGAGAGAGAGAGAGAGAGAGAGATAGAGAGAGAGGGGGGGGGGTAGAGAGAAACATAAAAAGACAGATGGAAACAAGCACAAATAGGCAAGTAATAAATTGTGATCGGGTATGTCATCTCTTCTCTGTCAACTTGAACGGCATGACGTCGCAAATTACGATAATTGCTGCAGACTTTGGATCAACACGCAACACGCCCTTTCAAGTGTTGTCGGTGGCTGACATATGAGCTGTCGACCGTCTTGTAAATACAAGTTAAATGTGGCGTGGCGTTTACAGTAATCTCTTCACCTTCTAGGTGTGAGAATGATAAATACTTTCTGTCAAATTACTTGGAATTACGTTAAAAAAATTGTCAAATGTTCGAAAAAGTCACGCCTTTGTCAAGTTTTGTTGTTGATCCTTCAAGAAGAGGGTAATTTAAGAAAACGCAAGTCATGATAGCTATTTTTTTGGTCGCGCATCTGTCAAAGAATTGTAAGTAACATTATATATATATGATTACACTATATATGATGGAATGTCATAAAGAATATCGTTTTGATAGGCGATATCAACATTGGTAAACAAATTTGTTTATATGTACACTGTTCCGTATTATCTAACACAATGAACTCCGTGCCTTGTCATACATTTCTTTCAGACACATCTACCCCGGAATGTTGACGTAGTCTTTAAAATTATGACAATGTATGAGGGGAAAGTTACGTTTAGATCTACTGCTTAACGTGACACTTGTCCTTGAATATTTATGCATGCAAATTGACTTATTTCTCAGCAAAAGAGCTGACAAGATGAATCGTCCGTACTGTGCATTATGGTGAGAGACTTTATTTACGTGTACCTTTAGCAAGTATCCTTAGTGATAAGAATTAAACTTGTCAAAATCACAATAAAGATTTTTTTACGGTTTACATGTTATGCACTTGCTTTGACATACCACATGGCAACACAAGTGCATAACTCTGTGTGTGTCACGTGTCACACAAGTAACACACATGAATCCCATCATGCCCGTAGAGAAGCAACACATAGGACATACAAAGAGTTAAGTCACGTGTGCAAAGCAACCTGTGGCAGTATGCGAATCACCCTCGATTCGACCGTGGCATCCAGGGTGATAATTTAACGATATAAACCTCATCAGTGGCTCTCTGTTTTTATTCCACGCGTCTTTATTATTATGCCGAAAAGGGTGCCAGAATGCATAGCTTGCAGAGCAATTCGCCATAATTTGATACTCACGATCTCCGCAAATTTCATCATAACATTTGGAGCTTAGCGCCAGCGGATAGCGACTTCTCATTTCCCCGTCAAATTAACCGCTTGTAATGCGCTCAAATGGAAGGTTGTTATGAAAACAGAGGTAACAAGACTGTAATAGCTTCTTCCCTTGCCAAAACCTCTCCGTCGGTGCCATTGGGGATTCTACAAGCCGCCTGGGCGCAAAACATAAGCCCAGAATGGCGAGAAACTCGCGGAGTTGTTCAGCCCCTGGGACTTAACAGACACATCTCAACTCGTAAAACATAGTTAAGTCGCGCACTAAATATATCTGCATATCGAGACGCTGTATCTTGGCAAATATTTTTGCCTGGGTCGGAAACTAATTAGCTTTCTCTACCCCTCTTAAAAGATTCGACGTCGGTGACGTCAGCGTCGTCACCTGTCGCGTGCAATCCAAGGCACTCTGAAACAGAGCGATGTTTGTTTCGCGTCCATGTGAACTTTGACCCGTGTGACGTAGACAGGTGGTTGTTATTACTCGACAGCATAAAGGGACCAGACATCTGATACAAGTTTTCAATCGCGTGTCTTCTTGTAACTGATAAAAGCACTAGTACGGCTGCTTCTGCGGACAGATGTACTCTTTTCTACTTCTTCTATATTTGAATTTCAACTCAATCTTTATTGTCCATATAAAGCCAAGGCGCGAGGTTTGACACGTGTTTCCCTGGTTGATTGCGATATGTGGCAACACTCTGTGATTGATGAGTGAGCCACTGTGTGGAAAAAACAACAGCAATGAATGGGATATATCCTCCCGAGTTTTCTCTCGAGAATACAATCAACAGTCTATCGAGCACTGTGACGTCATGGTATGACGTAGACAAAAGTCAAGGAAAATGTCACTAGTGGGTCTTTTCCACCCTGCGTGACCCATTCCAATCACCTGCATAGATACATACAGGTAAACACTGCATATTTTCACACCGTTTTAAATAAAATTTATGTTACCCCATAATGAAAGTTAAGTGGGTTTATTGATTAATGTTTTTATTAACTTATTATTTATTGAACGTTAACGTAATTGAAGATTTACTTTATATAGTGCTACGTGGCGTCTGCATATCCACTGCTATGCCGTCTTTTGGTTGTGTACAACATTACTTAAGTGAGACTTTAACTGGTCAGATAGTGTCTAGCGGGCTCCTGTTGGGCACCGAGAGACCTGGCTATTATCACTCTACCCACATAGTTTAGAATCACTATTGACAACATGCCCATATTGCGTCAATTTTCGGTTCTCTATAGAAACATCCATGGTCATGATCACAAAGCCAGGTGCCTATATGTTTGTTGGATGGGGGATTTAAGATGATTTTTGTTTAAATATTGGGAAATTCTACGATAAAGTTGACATGAAGAACAAAATTTTAAAAATTGTTGAGGCATAGCAATGTTGGTACAATATGGAAGGTAGAATAATGAAGTTTAAAAAATGACAATTATGTTTTGATATGCCACTGACATCCCAATCAAATATGCATCAATATACTAAAAAAAAATATTTTAAGCAGGTAGAAAACAACATTGAGATTAAGACAAACAGCACATAGTGTAGTCACGGCGTTACGATACAAAGACTTAATTTGGGTGACACATTCCTTCTAACTTTCGCATTAATTTTTAGAAAAATGTATTTGCGTTATACATCTCATAGTCTATTTCATCTGAGGAGTTATACAACTGATAATCCATATGAACATTGAGTAGAGAGAGGTTTGACTGTCCATGCAGGATAAAACGTGTTTCTCTTTTGCGTCATGGCGTTACGGTAGGCAATAGTTGGCCTTAGATTGTAAGATCAAAGGATTTTTCATCAGCGCTGTTTTGTGTGAAAGTTATAAACGATTATTAACAAAGGATGTTCCTTATGTGCTATCGGTGCCTAAATTATCAAAATTTGTCAAAAGGTGTCACGGCGTTTTCGTTGAATTGCCCTAATATTTTTGGTTATTTCTTTTGAATGTTTTAGAATTAAGACAAACAAAACATATGTGTTGCAGTATACAATATGTTACCCTAAAACATTAAAGTTTCTGGAAAGCATTATTAGAAACAACCACATGTTATCCATCGGGCAGAGCAAAATTACCTTTAATCTTTATAGTAACCATGAAGCGGGGGAGGGAACTTTGGTGAGCCGTATGTGGGGAGGGGGGAGGGGGACCTTTGCGCTTCTGGTGATTCTACCGCTATCCTTACCAGGGCATAAAACACAAGTAACATGTTTGATGAAGTATATCAAGGACAGAGATCAAATATCTATAATACCATGAATACAAGGCATATTATCCTACGAGCTGGCAATTCATTACTTCAGCTTCTTAGATACAACGACGCGCTAGTTTAATTCGTGGTTTCTGAAATAACCATAAACCTGCCTATCCAAATTGCTTTAAAAAGAAGCATGTGAGATAACGAAGCTTTTCGATCTGCAGCTCATCGGGTTATTACGCAGATATGAACAAATTACAAGAAGAACCAATTATTTATACTGGAAGCTAAGGTTGACCTCTATTGTTAGTACAGACGCCATACCAGGACAAATTCCTTTTGTCTGCACAAAAGAGGGTCTCTGGACTTTATGAACATGCTTTGTAGTAGCAGATACAATTAGTGTAATCGATCTACAAGACGGAAATTGCGTGGTAATTCTAGCTTAAATTTAGAGGCTGCACAGGGACATAGTGGTTATGCATTCGGCTTAAAAGTGGTGGTTGTAATCTGATTTCGGCTCTCCAACATCGAAACACATTTCACTTCTTTCGTCTCCTCTCAAGCAGTGTTTATTTACTTGTCTATTTTTGGGTGTCAGGTCTGAAGATAACTCCTAGACGGAAAATTGACTTTATTACATCCGCGTGACGTCACGTATGACGTGCTCGCCATTTTACTTCCACTCGGAGTGGCCTCTTAAGGAGGGTCATGTTTATTTAATGGAACCCGTTTAAAGTTCTCTGGGCTGGAAACAGCTAGCCTGAGGTGCTTTCCTTGCTAGCGATGTTGGTCCAGATCTGTAAATCTCTAATTGGACGAACAGATGCACAAATACCATGGGGACCTACGGGTAGGTTTAGGCAGAAGAGGCGGCGACACAGTGTGTCGCCTTATCAATAGACGTCGACATAGAGGAAACAGGGAGAGTTGTGTGCACCCTCATCTTCCAGAAGAAAAAGAAGAAGATGGGTAAAGACAATATCCGTCCTGTTTACATTATTGGCTGTCCAAGGTTAACAAAGATATTTAGGTGAGGAATACATGCGATGGATGTTTAAGCACAACGCGTCTCCTTATACCTTCACACTTGATCTTGCTCTTTAAAGGGCATATACTGTACTGAGAAGGCAAAAAAGCCTTCAAAATGTAATTGTTAGCAATCTTCTTACCAAAGGTTTTAAATTCATGTATTGTCTATTTTAGAAGCTTGCTGAAAGTTATTTGCCCTCAAATGATCTACTTATGGAGTAATTAATGATTAATGATTAAATCCTCAAAATGTTCGGCCCGAATATTTTGAGGATTTGTGCTTTAATCACTCATTACTCCAAATGTAGATAATTTGAGGGCAAATAACTTTCAGCAAGCTTCTAAAATAGACAATACATGCATTTAAAACCATTGGTAAGAAGATTGCTAACAATTACATTTTGAAGGCTTTTTTGCCTTCTCAGTACAGTATATGCCCTTTAAGATTCAAAATAGAAACAAGAGTTATCTGTATGATATTATCTTTAATACATTGTTTTTGTTTAGCCTGTTACGCATTTCAGTGCAATGTCTATTACATGATAGCATTGTATTCATTGATCGTTTAACGATATTCACATGTTGCGTAGTGATCAGCATGCTATTCAACAGGCACTCTAGAAACTGTTGTCTAACATTCATACGACATCATGTGCTAATTCTACGTGACCTAAAAGTATGTTAAATAGGCATCGCTAATGCTGTAAATATGGGTATTGCAAAATTACGCAACACCTAATATAAATGCGTCTAGCCCGGGTTTCATTTTGTCCACCAAACCCCGTCCGGTGGTCAAAAAATGTCCGAAATGTGCAATTTGTGAAGAAAATTACAATCACGGGTTTCATTGAGTATGAACACCACCTCTACTTACGCTTAACTCTTTACGAGCCATAACGTGTCAGTTTCACCAGTAACACAGGCAAAACCCATAGACAATAGAGGAACAATTTGTCTAAACCCAGAATTCGACGATCACACGCCGAACAGATTCAACGTTGAGAATTCGTTTAAGGGTTACTAACTTAGAAAAATGAATTCCCACTAATCTATGTGAAATTATCCATTAAAAACAAATTTCACATTCGTTTTTGCCGCAATAAGGTCTCATTGCGACGAAAATTTGAAAAAAAAAACCGCACGCCTCCAGTGACGTCAAAAAAGTCAAAATGCCATATTAAATGCCAACGGCGTGAATAAAATATTGTATTCACGCCGTTCAAATAGTACGTTACCAATGAGAACCCCAAAGCTTGCCCGACGTTTGTCCGAGTAGCAACAACTAATAGATTCAAAGTGCATTCCATCCATTGAGTTTGAATGACAAGATACACGTGAATGCAATAACGCGTTACAACGCAGTTAGGGGGAAAATTGTGAAACATTACGAAAATGGTCTATTGTTGACTTCCGTACAATCTAAGTTTAACAGCGGAGTCTTTTATGGCAATTGACTCCTCTGACGTCACTGGAAGTGTGCGTTTCTTCGAAATTTCGTCAAAATGAGACTTAATTACGGCAAACGAATGTGAAATTCGTTTTTAGTGGATAATGTTACATAGATTAGTGCGTTTTTTTCTAATTTAGTAACCCTTTAACAATATTTTTATAGCAGTGCTCATTGATGCAAATCACGCATATACACAAAAGCACGCCCACGCACACAGCATATGTGATTATATGAATAGGCACTTGATACTGCAAGAAATCATGAATGTCTTGAAGCGTGAGCATGTCATGCTGAATGACTTCGTGACTTGATTTCTCCAGAGCATTGCATGATGTGAATTTTTTTCATCATTATCTATTATAGATTGAAAAATCAGATCATTCAGATCACGCCTATTTGATGTAATGATAACCAGTTCGAATGTCTCGTCTCCTTCAACATAAACGATATGCTCGACTTATCTCCTGTTAGAAAAACAAATTGCTTTGCTGATCGCAAAGTAATGACAAATAAGGCTTATCTTCAATCACTTATGTGTATTCTCTTCATGTCATTCTTTCATTTCGGCCCAATTATGTTAAGCGCAAAATAAAGATGGAAGTAACGTGGTTTTGTGCTTTCTCATAGAAAGTAGACATCTGATGTTATTTGAAAATGTGTAATGTGCAATCGTTATGTAATACCTTACATTATGATTGATTATGTGGATTTGTTTTAACCAATATGGAGGGTACAATATTAAAGAGAAAATTAGCTGATATGTCACACTTTATCATCTACAATTTGAACTTGAAAGAGCAAGCACACATTCACAGCATATTCATATAAAAAGTATCGTACATGAAATATTACATCAACAGGGCAATAGTTTCTTACCTTTGCGTGGATTCTTCGTATCTGACATTAAACGTTAATATGCCATAGGCTTCTTCGTTCGCATCATCTTTTGAGGGTGACTGTGTTTTATCCAATGAAGATTGAGCATCCTCCATGACGTACAGTTCAGGCCGAATCTCTCCAAGATCGCACATCCGAAAGTTCTCGAAACTGCGCCTCCTTCGGGAGTCTACGGGGGAAGGCACTGTGAGAGTACTACTCGGGCTAGCTCCGGACATACTCGAGGCTCGTTTTCGGCCTTCTTCGGTCGGGATCGGTACTTGTTCGTCCGGTCGGGGTCTTCTCATGGAGGCGGCTCGTTTGATCGGGCTAGTGCCTTCGGGAAGCTTCGAGCTCCCTTCGGAAGATGTGCTGGCGTCATCGTCGCTATAGTAAGGGTCCAACCCTTGGATGCGATGGGGTGTATGAGAGTGAGGGAAGGATCGTGGGGAAATACAATAAAATAAAGTGAGAGAGAGAGAGAGAGAGAGAGAGAGAGGGGGGGGGGGGAGAAGGAGAAAGAGAGAGAGAGAGATAGATAGATTTATAGATAGAGAGAGAGAGAGGGCAGACAGAGAAACAGTGAGAGAGATAGAGCGGGGTGGATAGGAAAGGGTGGAAAGAAATGAGAAAGAGAGAGAAAGAGAGAGAAAGAGAGAGAAAGAAAGAGAATAATTGGTGGGATATTTGTATAGGGGTATAATAAGAAACATAGGAATACGAAATGGACAATGTGTGTGAGACACGGCATGAAGAGAAAAGTAAGGAAGAAGAGAAGGAAAATAATTGATAGAAGAGATGAAGAGATAAAGCAAAATACAAACGAGAGAGAGGGGGAGGGGGAGGGGGGGTTCGGAAATGAGATGGAGAGAGAAATAAAGGGAGAGAGAAGGAGAGCGACAGGAAATATGGAAAGGTTGAGATAGATTTAGGAAATGATAGAAGATGTGGGAAAAGAAGGAGAGAATGCAAAACAAACATATAAAACGTCATTAAGGTACGGGTCTACAATCTACTGTATATGCAAGATATTTATAACTTTATTGCTCTGCGGAGACCTGATTGCATGATATTAAAAGTGGCATGGAAAAAGGTCAACGCAGTCAGGATGGTTACATTGATAGTGCTGTGTCTACTTTTAGAAGCAACATTACCAGCCGGTGCATATAATTCAACGGTGTATTACCATGTCAATCAGAGCTCAGGAACATATTAAAGCAGTTTCTCCATTCATAACCGTACATCTTGTTCACTATGACACTGTGAATGTGTTGCATTTTTCCGTCTACTATTGTTACTTAATAGTGATAACATTTACCATAGCAACAGCAGTAAAAGCCACTGGCTGCTACCATGGTAGTTACCATGAACGCTAAGTTCAGAACGATTGAAAATTGATATGAAAATATATATGCAAAGGCTCCGGTGACTAAATTGAGGTGTTTAATTCACGTACATTAATGAATTCATTTTTTTTAAATCTCTTAATTGATTTTTTTCTAGATTGTACAGTGTTATGTGTACTCATGCACACCCAATGCAAGCCTGTGTTATATATCACGTATTATCAGGTGTTTAAACTGTATTGTTTTGGTACACCAAAACACAATTATTCCAGATTTAACTTTTGAAAACAGAGACACTGCATTTCCTATTGTGATCAACCTAACGCATGGTGTCTATGTCAATTTTCTGCCACTGCTTCACCAATCTTTACAATTTATCTCATTGTCTCTCCATCCGCAATAGTCAATAGTGGATTAATTCATGTATTTATTTACTCAAGTTGTATTTACACCCATAAGATAGACTCATTCAGAGCCCAGGGGCCTGCTTTACAAGAGAGCCCTGTAGTTATAGTTTGAGGGAAAAAAAATAAAGTAGTACATAATTAACCACAAAACGGCTGATACAAATGTAAAAACATGACAATCCAAACACACTGTCAAAATAAAATGTAAGCCAAATTACAAGGCTTAACTGTCTGGTAATGGAAGCCACATTGCTGAGTAATGTGTTTTTTTGTAAAAACGTTAAACAACACATGGCCGAGTTAATTAGACAAAACAAACACAAAAACACACACACACACACACACACACTCACACACATACCCACATAACTGTCCAACCGAACAAAATAATCTAATGTAGTAATCCATTCTTTCATTTGGATAGCGTTATGAACCATTTGTGAGGCAGAACAATTATGCTCAGTGTGATATGCATGTATTGACAGCATGGCATGCGTTAACCTATTGAACTTCCTTTTAAATGTCCCTCATTACAATTGACATGAAAGTGTGAGGTAAGTCAATGCAACATCTAATGCTTGGTAATCAGAGGGTTAGAGGCCTTGTACTTAAAGCTGATGGTTTTGATGGTGAAATTATCCACCATTGGCACTTTGAGGGTTAATAAAACAAAACCACTGCTACAGGATCTCATGATTATTGCTATGATACTTCAGTTCTAGAAATGAATTGAATTTCCAGAAATTTCTAGAATTTCTAGAATTTATAGAAATGAATTTCAAAAAAATTTTACCAATGTATAACTCTTTGCGTGCCACTGTGCACAAGTATTACACGAAAATCCCACATAGTTTATATATTGTCTGACGTACAAAGGGTTAACATAGGAAGACACATTGTACAAGTCGGTTGCGCTGGATCTCTCTTCTATCTGTCTGATACCACGAAGACTCAGACGAACTTCCAAACATTTTCTCTCTCCCAGCTATTCACATATTTGTATGATTAATGTTATGTACATAAAGTGTGTGTTATTTTCTCTAAATGGCTATTCGTTTCATGTATCGTTAATGTATTTGCCTTTAATCGTGCATTTCCACCCACTCTTCCGCCATCTCTCATTCTCCTTACCCCCTATCTCTCTCTCTCTCTCTCTTTCCCTCTCTCTATCTGAATATCTGTAACTCTATCTCTCTTTCTTTGAAATTATAGATAAATTTCCCCCTTTACTCATGTCCCATTGGGAAACAATATTTGTCAGGTCTAGAGTGAGGTAACTCTTCTGTTGGCGTTCTTTCACCGATCCCCCTTTTCATTTGCTTCAATGTGTGCAAGGTGCGGCGCATTACACTGTTCACTTGATTGAACGGAAATAACAACCCTGGGTAGATCCTAGCACATACAATGATCACGAGAAATCACAGAAATGTCACGTAATATTTGTTACTTAATACCGCGGAGCTATGGAGATATTATATTGCACGTACGGGTAATGGAAAAGTGATGGTAAACGGCACAACCCGAAGAGACACTGCATCGCATTCCGCGTTGCCATGCAGTCCCTCGAAGTTTCCAGTAAACTACTTTCTATCTCTTCTATATAGTGTTTACGAAACACCTGCAGTCCACACTTTTGAATATTTACTATTGCTCTGACTTCCGTGATACACATTTTGTTGTTTTTATTAGAATCAGGTGTTTTAACGTCGAATATTGACCAACATTAATTTTCCTTCTGATTTTTGCCAAGTTACCAAGTTCTCAGAAAAACAATTTTTTTTTTGTTGCATAAGTTATTAAGCCTTCCTTTCCTTCGCCAGATAAAATTCTGCTCTATGGGAATTGTAAGCATTGTTGATGACAATATATAACTACAATATTCATTCGCGCAATGATAAGTATATTGAGGATTTTGGTTTATATACATTTATTCTTCTTTCATCGGTTGATAGGACGAATACACGCTACTTATCACCTGGGTCACTGTGTTACTATGCAGATCTGTGATGCGGAATCTCGCCTCGCCTCGAGCGATTTTCTCTCAAAGAGCGATCAGTCAATTGGAAAATGTCGTAGCGGGACACTGACGTTAATTTCATATATTTCACTGTCCTACACATGTACGTATCTGCTTTACAGGAATTTTATGTGAAGTACAGAAGTGGTAAACGTAACTCCGCATCGTCCACATATTTTGCTGCGATGTCGCTGTAGCACATGTGGACTGACAGAAGCTTTTTCGAAAATGCTTACGTGTGATAAAGAGAGGCATATTATTATTATTTTTAAAGAGGAGAAGGTGAACGCACACCTTCTTTATAGGTACTATGCGCCACTGAAGCACATTTTAACCATTTATATAAGCCCCTCAAAAAGAGTTCGGCAACTCAGGTTTGAGAGGTCACATATCTTTTGTTGCTTCATTATCGTAAATAAATGTGACATCATTAGACAGCTTCACCATTCATCTTTACAATGATATATCGTTTGTAATGCTCACACAATCAAGGAATGTGCAGACATTCTGAATTTGCAACAAGGTCAAATATGAAATGTTGCAAAATTCTGTGTTGTCCATTTGTATTGCACATAACATGAGTTTAAATGAGGTCGATGAGGTGACGCGTAAACGTTATTGTCACGTAGACACTATTCAAAACATATTGCATCTTCGTGGAACATTCCCTGTTGAAAACAATACGTTTGGCAACATTTGGTTTGTAACTTCGCGCCATATTCAGGAATACTGAACATTTCATGATTGCATAATCGTAACATATGAAATCGTACACCAATAATCGTACACCATTGTAAAAAGGTATAATCAAGCTTTCTAAACATACCTCCATGTCATCATGGTCACGTGCGATAATGAAGCAAATTGCGATATATTACCCCTAAAAACTTGATATGCATTGATTTCCGAGGAGTTTATATACAACATGTATAATGTACATAAACTTACAGCCTTCTCTTCCACATGGGAACGGCATATATTATCAGTGCAAAAATGTCTCAATGGCACATAAAGAGTATTCAGTTATGTGTGTGTGTGTGTGGGGGGGGGGGGGGTATCTGGTAAAGAGCGAATCAATATATGAATTAAAGACATGACTGTAGAAGTTGAGCGCTTAGTAGAAAACTTGATATTTGTATACATTCCATATAATTTAAATCACGTGTCTTACCTGCTTCCTAAGAAAAGTGAATAACCCAGAATGTGATTGAATGAACTTTTTGAATGCGACAAGCGATTTGTTTTGTGTGTGTTTCACATACAGCTCCCATACAGCACAAGGTCATCTGACAAACAAAGAGTTAAGGAAAAAATTGTATTGGATAGGGAGATGAAACAGATCACCTGAAAAAGATATCATACGATATATTACACAAACATACTTTAAATGTCCTTGAAAGCCATCAAATGTCATGACATTCAAATGTCTAAGACTGCAAAATTCACAATATATCCATAAAAGTGTATTATCTTCTCAAATCTCCCAACATTCCACGCGGTAGGGAAACACGTGGCGCGCAATAACTTCATTTTGATTAATGTCACAAAATATTGTGTCTGTTCTGCTGTTGCGCGTGATAGATTCATTGACCTTTGATTATACAATGGATCGGCATATGTTGTTTGCAATTCAAGCAGGTATCTGGTGAATTCCATGGTAGTGTAGACAATCTGATTCATCAAACCTCTCTGTCTCAAGTGGCTATCTGGATAAGGTGTCGCGTAAATTGTTCACATTTTGACATGGAAACGTTTATTCTTTGGTCTACGCTAGTCTTGTTTGTACCGGGAGTTTTATGAACATTCTACTGAACGATCCAGTATGTAATATATCATACAATTGTTTTTTAACATTATATGCTTGTTTAGGAATTTAGTTCAGGAATCAGGCACAGCTTTTTCCTATAGCATTTCGCTATTAAACTTTAAGTTTTAAATATGGCTATAATGTTCAAGTACGACCATAATTTTACAATTCATATAATTTCCCACGTGATATTCGGAGCAGAATAACAAATATTTTCAATCAAATTATGTAAAATTGTGTTAGATTTTGTCTGCGTTACTCATGAAAACCAATATCGAAACAGCGTTTAATCGTGTTATGATAAATTATTTAATCAAAATCATTGCTTAAACTCGTTGTGTGTCACACGTGGTGTTTGTAACAAGTAATGCACATATTTCCCATAGAGAAACAGAATATCTGGCGCACAAAGTGTTAATAATAGCATTATTATGCTGAGATGAGCCGGCCCAAACATATCTAAACACAACAAAAAAAAGTAAGTCCCCCTTTTTTTCAAAATACTATAACTTTTTAATTAAACAGGCTTAGGCAAAAAACAAATTAACAGGGGTATTCTTACACGCATTTACCGATTTTGTGTGAAGATGTGATTGATCCATCAAGACATGCATGAATGAGCTTGCATTAAAGATAAAAGTGTCATTTTTCAAAAGTCACAGGAGTCATTTTTTATGCCACCAAACAGTAAATGATAGTATTGTTTGCTTTGTTCATGTAGTGTGAGCACTCAACAATAGCATTGTTATAACTAATCATGTTTTTAAAAATGTGAAGATATATTTTACTGGAAAAAATAACAACAGTCAAATATTAGAAATACTGGAAATGTTTGAATTGAGTTCATTCAACCCAAAGAAATATTAAAAGTGTAAGGGGATGTGTAAGGGCTCAAACGATTGATGATTATCATAAATAGCACTTAACTATTCACCCAAAACAGAATTGGTCGAAATCCTGTATCACAATTCCCCCCAAACGACCCTTGTGATTTTTGAAAAGTGACAATTTTGGCATTGTTATGTGCTCACTCATGCATGACTTGACGGATCAATCACATTTTCACACCGAAGTTATTCAATGAGTGTAGAAACACTCCTGCTACACCTATTTTGCTCAAAACCGTTTTGTTTAAAAACTTAGGCTATTTTGAAAAAAAAAAGGAGGGACTTAATTTTCGTGATGTGTTTAGTTCGGTGCAAAACGATCTCTTTTCGTGTGACCTTTATACAGACAACAAGCCCCACGTTTAAATATACATATATGCGAACAAACTGTTATCCTATTCAACAAGATGGACAGAGATATTTATCCGCTGTTACATTTAACCCCTTATACGTGTAAGATACATTTGGCTCGCATAACCGAGGAGAAAACGATGACACTTCTGAGGAGGTAAGTTTCGAACATTTTGGTGAATAATCAATCTCCCTCTGGCGCCCACTTGCAAAGTAGGAGACTACTCGACACATCACCACTGACAGCTGGATATGACCATGTAGCAGTACATACCGAAAGAAAGAAAGAGAGCGGGTGAGAGAGAGAGAGAGAGAGAGAGAGAGAGAGAGAGAAATAGAGAGAGAAGAAAAGAGAAAGAGGAAGAGAGAGAGTAAGATAAAGAAAGAAAGAGAGAGGGGGGGGGAGAGAGAGAGAGAGAGAAAGAGAGGGAGAGAGAGGGAGAGAGAAAGAGAAAGAAAGAGTAAGAGAAAGAGAGATAGAAAGAGAGGGAGAGAGAGAGAGAGAGAGAGAGAGGACAGTGCGGGAAAGAGGTGGTAGATAGAGGAGAGTGACAAGAAAAAGAATAGAGAGAGGGATGGAGAATGATGGAAGAAATGATTGCAAATGAGCTATAACATCCATTTGTTGGCAGTTCGTTGGGAAGAATTAATACGGAGATGCATGAGAGAGAGGGGGAGGAGAACAGAGAATGATGCAGAGAGAGAAGGATGCAGAGAGAGAGATAGAGGGAGATATTAAGATAAACAAAACGATGCATCGGAATGGGAGGGGGTTGATAGAAAAGAAATGAAATGGATATTTCATCACATTTTCAAGATAGGGGAAGATGACATATCGGGCAATCATCCTATTATTGCATATCTGTAAGCTGACATACCTCTCAATTGAAGAAGGCAAGTCTCTTCGGAATTATTACAGAACAAATCAATCACATGTTACGGCTTGTCACAAAATCACATCAAGGTTTTCATAAATTCGAAAAAAAAAATGTAACGTGAAATGATTACATCCATCATATTTTATCTATTGGCAGTCCATTTTTAATGACGTTTTTAAAGGTTTCTTCCTGTACTATGAACTTTCGCCACTTATCATACTTAGAATGACAGATTATCAAAAGATTATCTTGTAAACTGTTACTTTAATATATCACTATAATTTATGAACAACTACTTTACTGGAATGCGTTCGCATGTAGCAACGTCAGAAACTCGGATACCAGGTTTTTACTCTCCCAAATCATCGTAACCATGGTAACGGAGCCAGTAACCAATATACACCCGGCGGCACTGCTGCTACTTAAAAATCAGCAGATGTCTGGTTTAAATAGCGACAGGTATAACTTACCCGCAGCAATACTTTTATCCAGATCGTGCGAAAGTTTTAAAACATGGAAATCAGCTTTGCAAGGCGAACGATTTTTCTCAGATACATTTCCTGTTTACGATATTTGATAGCAGCGGAATATACTGTTTGATAACCGTGATGTATGTTATGTCGGTTATGTAAAAGAAATGTATGACTATAGACTCTGTATAAGATGATTTACGAATCGTAATCGGATGATGAAGAATAAACGGCATGCTTCGCTTTGCAACCCGTGTAACTCTACGACAGAATTCTGAATAATCATGTTATGTCTCTGTACACGAAAAATTGACGACCATTATGTTAACTACTAACCATAACCCCTCCCACGACGTTCCTCGTCATAGTATAAGCAAATAATCAACGTTGGTGAGGGTGATGGGACGAACTATCACTTCCGAGGCGATCTGGATGTAGCTATCTTCCCGAGGCGCAACTGAGGAAAGATATCGTATACATTCAGATCGCTAAGGAAGTCATAGCTCGTCCCATTGCCTGAACCCAAAAGTTGATTATTTGCATTAAATGTCACATCTGAAACCAACTATTTGTACAAAAAATGACAATTTGACGAACAGAGGTAATGTTTACTTCTCTACCTAGCCCCAAGCCGCTGTCATGGGGAACACGCGTTAGGAAGCGCGTTAGGACGCGCGGTAGGACGCGCGTTACGACGCGTTACTATAGGAGCTGACAGTCCGAGTGTAACGCACTTTTTATTTCGCGCGTACTCAATTACTCGTTATGATTGTCAGGAGTAGAGGGATCAGCGAAACCAAAAAGTACTCAAAAAATCACCAAAAATCACCACGAGTGTAACGAACTTTTCTTCTCAGGTGATCAGATGGGCAAAACTACGCTTTATCACGTGATCAACTCTTGACCAATAGCAACATTCTTAGCATGTGGAATATAATTGCAGATATGGCAGGATTATCAAATTAAATATAGCAATTTTACTTCATAAACAATTCATATCATGATGCTACTGTAGACAAATGTCTTGCCGCTGGCAAGTAGCATCACAAGTCATACATCATGTGTAGCTTGTGATGCAAGTTTGAGCAGACAATCATAAACCATTCATGGACGTGTAAGGCCTTTATCGGTGTGAAATTCGAAAATGATAACTCGCCGACGTGATATCTTTGCCTCAGCCCTGTAAATTAGGGAAAACACCTAGAATACGATTGGGAAATGCGTAATCGATATGTTTGGATGTCATAATTACAGTGTAGAAGGGGTCGGGGGGAAGCGGGACGGGAGTGGGCACTAGAGGAACAGGATATGCGAAAGAAGAACTGAATGGGATGGAGGTGGAAAGAAAGAGAAATCGAGAGAAAGAGAAAGAGAGAGAGAGAGAGAGAGAAACAAAGAAAGAGAGAAAGAGAGAAAGAGAGAGAGAAAGAGAAGGGGGAGAAAGCGTGTGTGTGTGTGTGTGTGTGTGTGTGTGTGTGTGTTCTGGGTGTAGCGTGACACACAAGAGAAGGTGGTGCATGCAAAGAGAATGGTGGATATTGAGAAGGGGAGAGAGATACAAAGATACGGCGAAATGAGAACAATACACATATTGAGGAAACGGACGAAGAGAGGGTGGCGACGGAAGGGGAGGGGTGGGATGGGGGGGGGGGGGGGGGGGAGGGTGCAGTGATAAATAAGTGAAGCGAAAGAAATAATTAATATATGATAATAATTTAGACCAGGACTAAGGACCGTTGTGCCGTATTTGGAATAGCTATTCAGAAAGATACGATCGTAAGACGTGTACATGTGAGCTAAGTTTATGCAAGGACAGGAACAAAGAAAGAAACAAGCAAAAACTAAACAAAAAAAAAACATTATGGGCTAGCCTGCTTTCAGACTGTCAGGCGTCTCTCAACAAAACTATTCAATAAAGGATCTGACTGCAGTAGACTAACTGTTATCGGTTTATTTTGCGATTAGCTTGACTGAGAAAGGAAGAGAATGATAAAGTTACTAGTCTTAGAATGCTAGACTACATATTTCAGTTGTAATAATCACTACTCCACGGCCTGGAAGCAAGACTAAGCCAGACGGGCACACTGACTGACTGACAGGCGATCAATCCACCACGTGATCACCTGAACTGGGAGGGGATGCGTGAGAAGGGGTAAACACAATCGATATGACTCGCAGGGGGTCGGTACGAATATAGCCAGGGGAGGTAAAGCTTGAGTTACACGACTAAAACAACAGAGATTTGAGTTCGAAAAGGTTAAACCTAAGGGTGTTGTGGTAATGATGATGGCCCCTTGATACGAACGCGGGTTGCAGATTCACAACGCCCTTTTTTATCTGTTTACATATTTCATACACATAAAGTCGATAGAACGTCATTTTGTTTGGCACAAAAGGGTTAATAGTTTGAATTAGACATGTCCCACAGATAAAAGTGGTCAGGTTGGATTTGTTTTGGCTCCCTCTTATTTCTCCCTTTGTTATCTTCAGAGTCACGTTCTTTCTTGTATTTTTTCCACCACATCCTCCTTCTATATTTTTATTGGAAAGACGTTCGCAGTGTCAAGGCACATGTTGTTGTTTGAGGTAGTGTGTAACCCCACCCTAACCCATTTCCTTCGGTGATTTGAAAAGAAACATTGATATAACGTGGTAGGTTTCCAGCGCACCCCGATCCCTTAGAAAAATACGTGCTTGATTAAGAAAGTGATGCATTACATGTAAGAACATCCACGTCGCTCTGTGCTGGTATAGACACCGAAATCAAATTTTTGAAAAGGCCAGTCATGTGACTTGCTCAGTAATACATTGGATGGAATTGCTTTTACACGTGCGTGGACATCAATGCCAATCATTACACAGCTCTGCCTACCTGGTTTCTGCAATGTGTTTATAAAAAGACATGTCATTTTAGAAAGCGGACTGGTTAACATTTTACAACCTACCACACTGAAGGTTTAAAACAATTATCACAAGTTTGTAATCTGACTGACAAAAAGCGACTCCTAAATTACATTGTTAATACTATATGTGACGTTAACGATTTACATCGGTTAAGACATTATCCAACAATGTCTGATAAACGAAAGATGATTAAAAAATGTGCCAAATAATTTCATGTTCAATGAACACTGTGCAATACGGAATTCAATCCCATCGACACGTGATTACTTAGCTGTGTTAACTTTTACCCCTGCTTTTATTAAAACCACTTAATTTCCGGGTGAACTATCCCTTTAACTAGTATATCTGGGGTAGGGTTGGGAGGCGTCCACCGACCAAGGTACGGACGGATAACTCAATTTAAGAGGCGCTTCGAATGATGTAGGCATCTTCTGAGAAATTTGGGTTCAGGGGACGTGACGACAACCATTTGAGAATGTAGCCGGCGTTGAGCTTTTTGCTTTTTCTCGTACCTGGGAGGTGTTTGCAAGGAGAGGAAACTGGAGCATGATATATTCATACATATGTATGGATATCAAAGCGTGCGACTGACTTTGAAAATCATTCCACAATCATTGCAAATGCTGTGATGTCCCAGGCTCAGAGCCGACATTTCGGGGATGTCAACTTTGGAATAAACATTCTTAATTGCGCTTTTTGTCTCTAACAGCTTGTAACAAAATGTGCACTCACTCTTCCTTTTTTTGCGATTGTTGAAAAGATGAAAACAACAATAAAACCCAGTAATTAAAAGGAAGCTAGAATAATCAATTCCCAATTCAATAATGGTAGAAAAGTGTATGTCAAAATGACTGAGACTGTACGTGGAAGCATGTGGTAAATGCAAAAAAAGAAAAAGAAAGTACATTCATAAATCAAAGTAACCTTAATAGGTTAAGCCACATTTAAAAGTTCACTGACAATTAGTCAGACCTTCACGTTCGGAGAGCTATAACTATATATCATGCCAAAGAAATGGAACTGATTTCCACACACAATGTAGAACACAATTATACTTGGGCATCTTTTCAAAATGTTTCAGTTCATTAGTGAGGATGATTTGTGAAATGTAAACCAATACGTAGTTGAAGAAAATGTCAAATCTTGGGATTTAAAGAAAAAAAACCCACATTTTTCCAAAAAACATTAAAAAAGACCCCAAGGTTAAATAAGTTTAGTTAAATAAGTTTAGTATCACCTTGTAGAGAATTTAATTAGCTTTAATATAATGCATTACATGAAGAAAACAAATATTTCATTCAAATTTTGAATAGCGGCCATTTTGAAAAATGGCCGCCAATACCTTCTGGTTGACATTTAAGAGGGATCGAATGGATTAATTAATTTTAAATCTCTGCAAAATTTAGTGCTCTTAGACAAAAGTTAACAATTAGTCAGCTATGCCACTGGACTAAAGCTTTTCCTTTTTTACAATTACTAGCACTACTATCTTTGAAATCATATTTGGGTATTATCATCACCCCCCCCCCCCCCCGACACCCCTTAATTTGCATGGATACCGTTACACAGAATACACGCAATGTGATCCTTTCCAAGGTTAGCAGCTACCCTTACTCCATGAAGTGGCTAAGTGGCTGTCTCTCATATTAAGAAGCTGCATTATCGAGGTATTGAATAACATGCCGCCACGTGACAACAAATGAATGTGAGCAATAAACAGCGATACTCACGGCGTGCAATGTGTCAAGTAAGTCGGTTTTAAAAGGAAATGCCGAAGGGATGATTGGTAGCGGGGTGTGAAAACGTAATGTACTGCACAGCATTATGTAAAAACAAACCTCCACGACGTTAAAGCGATATAGGTGGAATAAGAAATAGCCAAAAGAACGAAAAAAATATGATGCATACCAAGGAAATTGGAAGGGAGAAGAGGAAAAGGTTAATGGAAGAATAAGGCGAAACGGAAGAAGACTACGAAGATGGAGTGATTGTAGAAGTAAAAAAAGACACGCTTCTGAAAAAGTCGAAGGGCGAACAGTAGCCTGTGGATATGTCAAATTTGAGTCCCTATTTGAATTTTTGAAAACGTACATGAAGGCTACAAAGACGCGTTTCCCCATGCACACTTCAGTGTTATAACTTAATTAAATTAGCGTATGAGATAGTAACAGTCAGAGGTGTCCTATCGTCTGGGAATTTCATGAATTACGGTCTAGAGCCAGCCACTCGTAAACAGAACGTTTAATTCCCAGGCAGCTCGATGTATAACCTTGGGTATGGCCAAGGTATGGTTAACTAAGCGACCATAAATCAAGGCTAGTTTACTCTAATCGTGTGCCGACCTTCGAAAGTGAACGTAAGAGGAGGAGAGATGGAGTGTGCTTGTGGGAGAGTGAGAGAGAGAAAGAGAGAGAGAGAGAGAGAGAGAGAGAGAGAGAGAGAGAGAGAGAAAGAGAGGAGAGAGAGTTTAAATGATGAAGTGGCGGGCAGTGGCATGAAGTAAAACAAAAGCGATGCAAGGTCAAAATTCGTAACCTCGACAGAAGTGCACATTTTCTACGATTCATCACGCAAGAGGAACTCATCAGAGTTGATGGATATCCTAACCCCGCTATGCAAACAGGAATATAAATGAAACGCACACACACTGGGTAGTTAAACCAAGATGCTCCTTTATACGATAAGCCTTTGCGTCTTTAATGAAATTTGGGAACAGTAGTACACACACAGCTCGGATAGCAACATTGTGCTTTCACTTCCAAAAATACAATTTTAGTTGGCTGAACATATTACTAAAACACACATTGTCACATTGACAAATACACACACATACACACACACACACACACAAACACACACGCACACACACACACATACACTGCTATATTAAATTCAGTCTATTCTCTGTGTTTCATTCTTTTTTAACCATCTCAGTCTCCAGCCTTGGAAAGTCAATTCACATTTGTGTAATGACAAGGTTAAGGTTGAAGATCGCTTCAAACAAGATCGCTTCAAACACTCACCCTGTTTACGTCTTTGTTTCAGACTCGCCTTTTCAAAGCAACTTGCCTATTCTAAGCCTACCGCAGTCTGCCATGCACGGTCTGCATGTATCATTTTACCCTTTCTAAATCGATTGGTACCGAGTTCCTGGATAAGCTTTCGCAACCCCGGAATCTCATTTTCATGGAAGGGTAACGTTCATTGAATTATGTCGACGACAATGGTTGAGATGCCGAGATGCCAGGAAGCCCGGAAACACAGAATAAAAACATAATTTCATTGATTTGCGTCATTGATAAACTAACGAGCTGCTGACAAATAAATAAGGGATTTTAGGGATTTGAAAATCACGTCTTATTTTGTTGTATTCATTATCTTATCTCTGTCCTAAGCAACAGAAAGTGTGTGTTGTTTCTTCTGTATGCTACTGGACGATTAGTCTTCGAGTCATTTTTTAAAAGAAATTGGGACAATGTTCACCACAGCGATGTCATTATACATGTAATACTCAACACATGCAATGAGATCATTACTGTACTTCATGAAGAGGCAGTGGCGTTGTTGATGCAAAGGGGTCATTCCATTAGCATAAGAAATGTTAATCAATGAGGTTACGACTATACCTAATTTAGTAACTTAGCGTGGCAATGCTTTTAAAATCTTCGCTCCGCACTTAAATACAATTCGAAGGTAGAAACCATAACATAAGATAATACAATAGTTGCATGGCGTACGTGTCATTGCTGCATCTTAAAGGGCATCAAGATCACGTACCTCGTATAAAATCATAAATAACCGCTACCATGGCAACCGATCATTGATAGGGATTGGGTTACCGTACAGCCATCGCTATCATAACATAACACCATAACACCACCTTTGAAAATAGATTTCACTCCGAAGACTATGAAATGTAATGCATATTTCCCATATGAACTCAATATTCAATTTATACTATATTTTGTCATGACCACTTTAGAGCTCTCGGAAAGCTGAGTGTAGTCACCCCTCTTCGAAATTCTTTTTACTTGATTTCTTAATTCTACAGTAGGGTATCTATCCCGATGGTAACTACGTTATATTATATATTGCATACAGGGCAATCAGCATGGCAAGCTAATGTATAAAAAGCATGCAATTCTGAGAAGCGAGTTGGTGAACGTTGAGTGGAATCGGAACGTTATGATGTTTTCACAATCATAATTCAACCTTCAATTTTCTGTAATTGCCTGTTCCAGATTGCCATAGAGCGGCAATTAGCGGGTCTAGCTATGAGTGCTCGGGTTGCAATGCCCCTGAAGATAACGATTATGTGCGCACATTTTATCTTAACCCCCAACCCCCCCCCCCCCTCACTTCCACACACACACACACACACACACACACACACACACACACACACACACACACACACACACACACACACACACACACACACATACACACAGATACACACACAGAGACATGCATATATTCCTCTCGTGGAAAATTGTCCAAGGCTATCCCGTAGCGTCCTGGTGCAACATTCACGATGACGTCGGGACTATGATGATAATAATTATGATAATAATACAATAACTATACACAAATGCTACTTACTGTCATTTGAATTGGCATCACTTCATCACCACATCATGTTAGAATTATATATTTTATAGCAGTATAATTATCTTTGTAGAGATTTAGCCTGTACATTATATATACAATAACCAGATAACATCAATAACTCAAAGTTGCTTAAAGTGTAACTTGCTTTTATTTGGGGTAAATGAAGTAAAAAGGGATGTATTTTTCCACTGATGCACAGCGTATGACATGTTGCTTGTGTTATTTATTTTTACTGGTTGGAATAATTGTTGATATCAAGGACACATGGCGTCGACGAAAAAGCAGAACATAAACACGATTACCTTTTGAATTCTTTTGAAGCGAAGTTGAGAGGGGACAACATAATCAAAACAGGTATCTTAAGGGAAAAGTCTTCTTAATATTACCCCAAACTACCATTGATTAAACAAGGCCCTCAAGGTTGAAGCCGTAATACTAGTATATGCAAATGAAAAGTCTCTGCTACCGATTTCAATCCATATCCGTCTATGCGAACGCCTCTGCTCACTATGGGTCAATGTACCTCGATTAGGACATCACATGTAATGGAGATCTACTCCGTCTTTCATTACGGGTGCGTTCATATCAAGTCGATGTGAAGTGTCGCTTGCCACAGGTGCAAGCATTTTACAAACTGTACCTACGGTTTCTCCATCCCGACGAGGCTTTGGACTCCGCGGCTTTCACACGTTGCAATTCCAATGGTTTACTTACATCGGTAAACACTAGAAACACGCGAGCTGTCTCTGACGGCAGTGGCGAACTGCTCGAGTGTGAACGCGCCGCTTTATCGAAGCTCGGCGTAAGATAGCGCATCACGGCTCTCGAAATGTAAGCAGAGTGAAAAACACAACGGACGCAGTGATGTGTTCTATCAGAAATTGAAAACCGAGACCATTAGAAAGGAGGACTCAGGTTTACAGGAGGTCAAAAGGACACCATTAAGGAGAAAGGGACGTTCAGCGGTTGGGGAAGAATACGTTAACTCTTCACGTGCTCCTGTGAAATCAAGACATAGCATCCCAAATAAAGATGCAGCTTATATGGCCCAGAAGGTATTAACTATGTGTATGCCAGCAGAAATCGGTTCTCTGTGAGATTTGTGTTCTTTACTTTCGATGAAATATCGCATGGCGCATTGAGAGTTTTAATTAATATTAAAAATACAAACAGCAGTGAGATGATTTTCATAACTAACTAAACTCATTACCTGACAATTGTTGCACACTGCACTAGTAATACACATTTCCCATAATCTTCACTTCGTCTGGTATACTTTGCTGAAATTCATTTAGCGACCCATAGTTTCGGAAAACAAAATTATAATGTGCAGATTTGTATTTTAGTGGCCTATCTAATGTATATTTTCAGTTCCAGCTTAATTTTCACAATTTAGATAATCATCGGTTTTATTATGAACATCAGTGTTAAAGCGTAACATGTTTTTGAATAACATGGATATAATTACAATCAAGTCAGACCCTGGGAGGAATGTTTCCGTTCCCCAAATAGTGAATAGTGAACAACAAATTTAACAATTTTAAAAGATATATTGCTAGTTACCGCTATTTTGAGGAGACATCAATCTATGTCTGGCTGACTGAGTGATATTTTGTCAGGAAGGAAGGATGGTGGAGTGGGGGGGGGGGGGGGGGGGTGCATAACAACATTCTTTAACAGAAACGCAGAACACATAATAAGCCCGCAAACAAATACACATGCAAAGATACCGCAGGACATAATACACATTCACTCATGTGTTTCTCCAAGTCGGGAAGGAAATGGGAGTTGCCTCTTTCTCCCCAGTTTTTGCGAGAAAGGATCTGATACATAAAAGTGTAACCCACCGTGGGAGAAGCGAAGGAGGATTATGTTATTGCAACTGTCAACGTAATTCCTCCCGATCCGTTACTGCAAGCTTTAAGCATGTTAACTCCGTTCTCATTGCGTCAATATTGCACCTCGTCTCGTGTTGGCGGGTAAGTGATGTCTGACAAACGAAGAATGTGCGTACGCGCTCCAGCATATGAGCATGTGTCTTGGGAGCGTTTAAACGTGGCGGCGCGTACGCCATGACCAGAGAGGGCGAGAGGGTGGGTGGGGTGTGTGTGTGTGTGTGTGTGTGGGGGGGGGGGGGGGTGGAGGGACTTGGGGTATAGACCGAGCGCATCCAACAAGTTTTTCCCTGCGGATGTGAACGATCCGACGGTGAAAATGGAACCCTGTGTTTGAAGGGAAGGCGAAGCGTGACAATCTACCTGTACGAATGAATTATGCATCGAGCCCCGGTCGAGAACGATGTTAATTTAAACCGATTTACGATATATCCAGCCCCCTTTTTCCGCTTTCTGCCTGATATTTCCCATCTGGATGTGAATATACACTGAGCCTAATACACTGTCATTATGCGACCATACTGATATTACATGAAAGTTGTTATCAAGACATGCAGCGTTTGACATTTTTAAATAACTCCCATGCTGACAACTCATGCATCCTAAATGGTTTGATGAAATTGGACAATCGAGCTATTTTGTTCAATTGAAATGGCTTGTCTTGTCTTTATGCATTTTTGCACACGACAACCGCCATGCATTTTCCCCTTCTTACTTCAATTAATTCTCCTGTTCTTTTCTTTTTCCGTTTTGTCTCCTTGTTTTTATTTTCATAATTGTCTTTTTTTCTGTTTTTCTTTTCTCCATGTAATGTCCTCCCCGTCTTAGTTGTAACATTGTTATCTTAATCAGATTAATCTATTCTTACGTCCCCGTTCGTATGGTCTGCCTCCTTTTCCTTTCTTATAATGCCCCTTTTTATTAAACGTGATTTTATGAAATACAACTCCAGCCATCGTTTTAATTACTAAAGAGATATAAGCGCAAGCATATGAGTAATAACGCAAAGTCCAAAAACAGTGAAATAAAATTCGAGTAACATATTTATCAACCAATATTAGAGAATACATTGATCATTTTTTTAATTAATACAAAAACATCAATAGATGTTTAACAACGATATAAGGAATAATTGTTTGGAGAGAAGATGATACAAGAAATGTGATATTGTAATATCACACCCCAGGACCAACTAGCTACCATCAAACAACAATATTCTTATGATTGACACATCTAGATCAACATATTTCTGGGCTGGAGATACTCTGTAACGAGCATTATATTCAAGGTCGACTAAATGATACATCTAGAGCCATCCCTCAATTATTTTTCTCTCCCCTCTCTTTGCCCTCTATATTCAAATATGTCTGGTAAATATATGTCCAAAAATGTATGACTTGTTGGCTTACACCATGGACACACAAAAAAATGTGCTTTGTTCTTTTGTCTAGGGAATTAATTGACGAACTTCATTCCGGTTATTTCAGTCCTAATTGACTTTCAATCACAATGTACTGACTTTGTATACTTTATTTAGCTCTTCAAAACTCACCTGACGTGTAATTATATATTATGCACACTCGACATACGTTTTTTCCGCGTATATGTGACAATCAATGACTTGATTTACATGCAATTTACAGGAAATGTCGCACATTGTAAAGCAGAGACGCAATGATCAAAAGATATAGATTCTCCGTCATTAGTGCACATCCCGTCGAGAATCCCGTCCACTAGGGACTTAATTACCCTGCAATCACAACAGTGACAACTTGATTTTCGAAAATCATCGAGGAGACTAGCTCTTCCACTGCAATTATCAATTACGGCCTGTTGAAAAGGCAGGCAGGTAGCGTGCGACCTCTCCCTGGAATAATATTTTCAACCATAACATCACCGAGCGGGAAGCCCGACGCGCTGGCGCAGAAAATTCGCTCGAACGCATTTGAGATGCAGAAGAGTTTTGTTATGGGCAGAGCGCGGTCCATGGGGAATTCGTTATGACTGCTTGCTGTCGTCTTCCCACTGCATCTAAGAGCTGCGGTTAGCGGCAGATGAACTGAGGAGAAAGAGCCCCCCCCCCCCCCTCCCTCCCTACCCCACGGCCACCGCCTCCGGCATCCATGTTACCCTTCCCGCGTTCGGCTGTTCTACGCGCCACCCACAAGCCATGCCTACCTCTTCACACACTACTACCAAGCACGAATGTGCTGTGGACAACATCCTCTGCTGAACCTTCGCTTGATGTCGAGTTTACCTGTGAAAGTTGTGTTGAGAATGTTATTGGAGAGGATTTACGCCCCTCCACCCCCCCCCCCTCCTCCCTCCTTCCTCCCTACCTCTTTCGATATATCCAACATCGCCGTGCAGGTATGAAGTCACCGATCTCCAAACCCATGTTTCTGCAGGGAAGACATGCTGTGCGCTACAAAAAATATGTGAGCATAGTTGTATAAAAGTTCGCGTTGCGATGGGGAAAACGCGGGAGAGATGCCCCCCGACCCTCCTCCCCAGTATACACTTTATTTTCCACCGTACCTTTCATACGCGTAGTTTACCAATCGCACAACCGGTAACTGGATAGCATGAAGCTAGGCTTCAATATTTTTTTTAATTGCGCAACGACACTTTTGATCTATCAGCAATAAAGGACACACTATTACAATCGTCCAACTAACATTTACTAATAAACTTTCCTTAGTCTACCCAAACGGTAACGGTCGCGTGTAATAAAACAATTTATGAATAAGAGAAAATCAGTTGTTATGGAAGAAAATATGATATTGGTCCGTTCCCAAGTATGCCAACAAACTAGTATTGTGAAAAGGGGTCCACTGTTGAAACAAGTATTGCAAATGTCAATTAGAAGGTTGAACAGGTGAACGAGAGCGATCGGGTATTTATACGCTCTCTCTATGACCATAGTAATAATGGTGATGGCGTGGTGTTAGATCTCGTGCAGGGTCTGTAGATATGTAACTATTTCAACGCCATGTTTGTATTTGTGCATCGACAATGCACACACGTCTCACGTAGCAGAATTTTCCCTGACATTCACAGGGTTAAGAGGTACACTGAGCAGTACAGGGACCGTATTCATGAAACCTTACTAAGCCCAGTAAGCTACTAAACTGCACTCAGCTGCATGAGGAGCGCGTGCAGGCAGTCAACGATAATGGCTGATGTTAATAGTCTTCCTCCAAAGCGTTGTGGATGTCAAGATCTTGATCGGACTATAAAAGACATTTACATTTTGTCCAATTCTTCTTCTTCTTCTTCTTCTTCTTCTTCTTCTTCTTCTTCTTCTTCTTCTTCTTCTTCTTCTTCTTCTTCTTCTTCTTCTTCTTCTTCTTCTTCTTCTAGTGCCGTTATATATGCATGACATAGGTAAGTCACTATGTGCCAATCCTCTCTGTTTTGTGCGAATTTTATGACATTTACGATTGATTTTACACTCCAGTGTGCAATTCTCTTGATTTTTTGTTTGCCTTCCTCTGGCAAGGTCAACCTGTCAGATCCCTTTTCCCGATGACTGTGTCCAAGGAACGTGGGTTTTACTTACATGCACACGTACCATTGCATATCGACTTAACCACAGGTCATTTGACTGTTGGTATACTTCCCAGATTGCCTAAAGAGATGGTTGACTTAATGCAATGGGACATGTCAGAAAGAAAGGATTGGGCATTGGTCCATCAAATTAATGTCCCTTCTGGGCCCCGTAACATAAAGGTTTGTAATCAATCGCAAATTTGAAAGACAAATTCTGATTGGTCACTTGTGAGTCTTTTGAACAAAAAGCGCATGCAACAATGATATTGATTGGCCATTGCCATTTTGCGATTGATCGCAAACCTTTATACAGGGCCCTGGTTGCCTCGAAGACAACATTCTAACGATGACCCCTTGGATTTCATCGCGTAAGGTCTTTTAGTTTTCATCATAATGGAGGCGATCATGAAGAAGTGATGTTGTCCATTAATGGTGTGATAGACTTCTGCAATAACTGTCGAATATGTCTAAAAATATGTCAACAAATCCATAACCATTAAAACAAGTGTAGCTCTTGTGCAGGCCCAAACAAGTGATAATGCCACGGAAACCACGGGAAATGTAAGCAAATATTGTATAATAACTTCCTCACGATATTTGAGCTGGATACTTCTTTTATCGGATTTATAGTGATTGCTAGATTTCGAGTGACGTGTGGATGACGGGGCGTCTTAAGCTCAATGGTTCCTGATTGCCGAGAGATCCGAGATTGTAATAGTGTACATCACAGCTCGCCGCACACACAGTATTACGTCGAGAAGAGCATAGCCCCGTTGGCGAAATACTCGCCGATGCAATATGGTACACAAGTTTTTTTTTTTCACTTGTCCTGCAAATGCTTGTGAAGCTATGACTGCAAGATTTCACGTATGCTATAGGAAGGGTAGTCTGATAATCAATGCGGAGTTTCATAACAAAGCTATGATAAATATACCTATTATGACACCTGGCCCATTAATCCGAATATGTATTCGACTTAGTAGGGTTCTTGTTGACAATATCGTAAATACCACCTGATAATCGTGGATTAGTTTAAACATTTCCAAAGCCAATTCCATAGTAAAAAGAGATGCTTTTGTTCACTCCCCCCCCCCCTCTACCTTACACATCTACACACCAGAGGCCTCTATACACAACATTTGGCAAACTCGGCTTCAGTAGATAACAACATCCATGGCGCATATTCTTTTGTTATCTGCTTGCCCGACAAAGCAACACGCGTAATGTTCTTAAGGCCCTGTCACACCGCCCGAACTTTGTTGGAGCGTTCCTTGAACGGTATGGAGAGGGGCCGAATTTCGACACTTTCGGAGCGGTAGGACGGACCATCAATGGTGGCCGAGGTATACGGCGTTGCCTTAAAGGGAGCCAACTTCTGTTATCATGGTTATACGGTGGTGAACGGTGACGAGCTTTTTTTCATCGCTCCAGGAACGCTCCAGCAAAGTTCTGGCGGTGTGACCGGGCCTTTACCTTTTGAAACCGAGTTGACCAAACCATGTGTGTAGATGGCTCTGCACATACACTGCCCTCTCTCCATTTCTGATTTTTTTTTTCCAGCGTATTACCGAGATGAAACCATTCCCAGGATGCATCTCTCGTGAGAAAATTGATCAATATTTTGTAGCCTAAATACTGTGTTGTAAACATGCATATAATTATGATACGGTCATCTAGGTGCCACTAACATAATTATATTTATCAAGTTTAAATTATGTAAGCAGATCTCCTCCGTTGAAAGTAAGAGGTTGTCAAGTCGAGAGAGTAATATGACAGCACCGCTCGTGGAATAGGATTAACTTTCAATATCCCAATTTCACATTTGTGCGTACAAGTCACAAATACTTTTGTACAGTAGAATGTGGTATTTCACGCAGACAGTGTATACGAATCTGTCCTATCGCAGGATACGTAAAATGGATTCTTTAAACGGAACGCTTATGCACAAACGCACATTCTCCACTCTCGAGGTCATTAGTGTAGATAGTATTCCATGGTATTCCGGACCCTGTACGATATACGTGGTTGAGAATACATTATTCACGCAACCGGTCCCCTCCTACCGGGATATTCCTGGGTGTCGACCAATCAAGTTTTGTATTGGAGGATACGAGTAGCATGATGGGGATTGAATCCACAGCCTCAGTGAACAACTACTATACCAACATACCACCTTTTGTATATGTTTTGGAACGGTGCTCGTAGCAACGCCCACACCATATTACATGCAATAGGAGTAAAGGGTAATTTGTAACTAACATGGTTTACGACACCTAATGTAAAATGACGGTCGTATTCACATGATGCATTATAATAACGTGATCAAAGTTATTATGGTTACTAAAGTTACATATATGACGTCGTTAAAGTGTTTCTATGCTCATCATACTTTTACTAAGAGACGTCTTTATTGTGATTGATATTTTTAAAGTGTATGTATAAAAAACATATGTTTATATTGTGACATTCAAACTTATAATAACTCTTTCTATGTTAAGATTGTTTACACCATCGTAAAAGATTAAACGAGATAAGACATTGTTTTGGAGCTGAGAGCACACGCCACGGTAACATCTATTTAATACGTACCGGAGAGAGAAATACCAAAGGAGAATCACGAGAGAAAGTTACATGCATACAAGAGGACGGGGAGAGGAAATAAAAGAGGTTGAGGCAGAGAGAGGGAAAAAAACCCATAAAAAGACAGTCAGAACCAATCAAGTAGAGTTAAATGTGTACCCCGAGTATATACACGTATACGCTATGAACAAGGGGTGAGTTTTGAAAGTGAGAGAGAGGGAGAGGGGAACGACAGGACACCAAGCAGACGACGTGCATTTTGCGCGGGAATATCAGCTGGCAATACAACCGACGCGAAGTGGAGGCACCGCGCCATACATAGCAACTTTTGTACTTCACTTCTGTAGACGATAAAAACATAGTCAGAGTGGCAGACTTACCCAAGCCCCTCATGACATGAGAAACTATGGACCCAGCTCGCGACTTGACGGCTGGTAACGATTTTAAATCCATATGGCGGGATAATTCCTTCCACTAAACTTCCTTCAGCGGTAGGGCACATTGTAAATAACAGGTAGAGTCTTAATAGCGGCGTAGCAACCTTAGCTGCATCGTGGCGCGAAAACGTAACGGAGAGGAGACGAGAGGAGAGAGAGAGGGGGGAAGAGAGGGAAAGAGATGAGCGAGAGAGCGCGTCTCTCCGTGTCCGCTCTGCGTGCATTCAAGGCATGGGAGTAGTACAGTTCAGTACACGCACGCCACGCCACGCGACGCATCGCGACGCCACGACAAGTTACTGTCGCATCATAATTACGCCATGTGCAGACCCGTGTACGCCAGGGACCAGTGCTTATACAATATGCGTTATTGCAATCATAATACGGCGTAGAGAATACCCAGTTTAATCTGATTAATGGGAGTCCCGACGTTCGCCTGGAAATAGGATTGGATAAAAATAAAACACATATAACCTTGGCGTTTCGAAGCTTGGGCTAAATCAAAAAGAAAAATATAAAGGTTTTTGCGCATAAAAAGCGAAATATACCAATGTTTACCAAATCTGAACAACAGAACCTCATACTTAACGCTTTGTGTGGTAGACAAAATGCAAGTGCACGGGATTTGTGTGTATAACTTGTGTATAACTCGAATGATTAATGGTATACAACTGTAAGAAATTATGCTCACATACATCGACATTTGTTTTGATCTTTACTCTGTATGTACCAATTGTGCCTTTTTGTCATTAGTACTTGTACGATGTACAATTCCTGTAGACCTTCGTTCGGTCTGAGGCATAAGGGGCTAACAACCCCTCTGATCCGAATCACCTTAGCACAGAGTGAGCTGTTTATAATAGGGCAAGCAAAGCAGTAGCCACGAGTCCATACAGCATTACGGTTGTTCAACATAAAGGTAATAACTAAACAGGCTTGTGCACTTCATAGCTTGCATCACTTCGGAATTTGTTAGTTGAGAAAAACATGCCATCCGAATCATAAAACACAAATAGCATGAACAAATATGAAAAAAATTAAGACAATAAACCAAGCAAAATTTATGTGAAAGCTTCTATAAAGATATTTGTTATTGTGTTTATGTTCAGCTCAACCAATGCACGTAATTTAGGACGCATCACGGTCTGCTAGCTCTCAAGGAATACTGTGCAAAGGCTTAGCTCTCCAAATGTTACTATATGAAACCTGTCATGGATGTGGATCTCAGCAGACTTCTCACTTGGGATAAAGTCATGTAGGAATGGTAATTCGGAGCAAGAAAAGAGAGAGAGAGAGAGAGAGAGAGAGAGAGAGAGAGAGAGAGAAGAGAGAGAGGAGAGAGAGGAGAAAGAGAAAGAAAGAGAGAGAGGGGGGAGAAAGAGAGAGAGAGAGAGAGAGAGTGAGAGAGAGAGAGAGGGAGAGAGTGAGAGAAAGAGAAAGAGGGAGAGAGAGAGAGAGCCGTGTCCCTCAGCTGATGTGATGGCATTGACTTTCAGTGTCTCGGTAAAATATTCATATCAACCTTTCATTAGCGGTAGAGCGAGAACAAGCACGAGAAGGGGAATTAGGGAAATTGCAATATGATTAGGATACCACCATTTATAGCTGCCTGGATCGCAACGTTAGGCAGACCTGCATTATCAGTCCTTTGAATATCTTAAGAGTTAAACCGTTGTGCTACTGTCTCTCTCTGTCTGTCTGTCTCTCTCTCTCTCTCTCTCTCTCTCTCTCTCCCTCCCTCTCTCTCCCCCTCCCTCTCTTTTTATATATATATATATATATATACACATATATATGTGTGAATATGTAAACAGATTAATAAATACACAAGAGAAACAAGATCGTTTGTAGGCAAAAATTGTTTCAAACTTCAACCAAAGTCACATACAAGATAATATTTTCCACGTAACAGAAAAATGTGGCATCGGTGTTTATTGTATATCAAAGACAGCGTACCTGTTTTGTAAGAACCATGTTGCACGGCAGAAAATCTGTATAAAAACTTTTTTTTCCAAATAAAAGCTGAAAGGCCAAGACCGCAATTAGCAAACATCGCAGTTTCCCGCGACATTTCGGTCAAAGACCTTCATCAAGACTGCTATATATATGTATATATGCCCTGTTCCAATCTGCATGCCTGAATATATACACATGTTCGTTTGTGTTTACATTTGGTTCTACGTGTGTATATGAATGTTTGATATAACAGGGCTTATGCGCATACCGTCGTGTATGTATGTATGTGAATGTGCGTATGTGTTTGTGTTTGTGTCTGTCGTTGTGTCCGGGTGCGCGTACGTAAATGCTTGAACATATACAGTATGTGCGCACCTGCGTGCCTGTTCTTATGAGACATTGCCGTTTTATAGCACATGGGCGGAAATCAATAACCGTGGCGATATTGGGCGAGGTAAAGCGAAATATTATCGGGAAATTGAATTTCGTTGCGACTGACAAATAACATGGGTTGATATTAAGATGTTGGTTTGGGAGGATGCACGGTTTGCAGCATACTGCACGCGCGGCGAGCCACAAAGCTGTCGAATAGAAATTATCAACCGTTGCTAACTAGAGATGGGAGAGAGAACGGGATGGGTGATGTCAAGATTTCTATAAAGTATTCATTTTAGTCCGGCATCCAACATGTTGATAGACATGTCCGAACGTTTCTTGTTGGTCAAAGATAAAATCATAATCCTTCCCCCACCTACAAACACCACCACCACTAACCCCTCGTACCCCCCCCCCCCCCCTTTCTCCCCCTTTCCCTCCATCTCGTAGCCTTGGTTACGTTCCTCTTCGGGTATGTCTTCCCACTATTTGCATATAATGCTGTAGGGAGACTGTCAGTTCAAATAAACCGAATGATCCGCAGTAAGATTATATATTTCACAAATAGTTACCTTTTCACTAAATCAGTGCGGTGCACCGCTGGGGTAATGGAACGGGTAAGAGGCGGGAGAGAAGGATGCGAGATGGGTTGAGGAATTGGGGTGTCGGGGGTGCTGTGGGTGGGCAAGTGCCCCCCTCCCCCCACCCACATATTTCACATGATGTTAAATCATATTGATTTCATAATAAACACCAACCAATCAATACATTTCATTCATGTACCTGTGATATATCACCTTCATTTTTTAAACAGCTTCCTTTCTCGAATTCCACGATTCGACTGATCAAGTGCAAAGTATACAATTTGTGCAAGAACTCTGCAGCTAGTTTTATTTCCCACATTAAAAGAACAAAAAAATGTGTCTCTCTCATTTTAAATCATTTACACTGGCTACCCATTCACTCTAGCGTTTTCATAATGTATGCATTTTTGTTTCAAACCCAGTATATTTTTGTATCTTGTATTTTTCTGGACAGGTCATAGGAACATGTTTGATCACTATGCGTTTGTTATAATTGTCATATTTTTTATTATTGATGATGTATACCCACCTATAAATTGCTATAGAAAGAAAGTAAATGGACCTAGCGTGTTGTAATATCTTCCGTACTTTGACCATTAAATGTATACTGAATCTGAACTTGGAATAAACACAATTTGTAGTACGTGGGACAACGTATTTGATCTATCGTTGCCTAGCTATGTATGTATGTACACAAGCTGGCCAATATTAAGATAACACTCTATTTGTATGTATTTTGGCACTACCAGACGAAAGCGGGAGTGATGGAACTGAATGCAATTAGTTTGATCTTAAAATCAATCACGCAAAGGTCAGGATTAGAAACAATCTTCAAAAATGGACATTGACCATCAATGACTGATTCATCGGAAGTATTCAATATGGTTTTAACGAATTCCTTATCGTTTTTTCAAAACAAACGAGAATGCAGTTTCTTCTACATGTACATTAACATGGCTTACAAGCGGCAGCTTGAATTATCAGTACGATGTGGCTGATCTTTAATCCACCAACTGTCACTTCTACCATCTAGCTATATAGATCAGTCCGAGACCACCACTCAGTTTGAGTTTTCTTCTCCGTTGTCGTCCATCAACCCTTCTTATCATTTCTGTGTATCCTCTGCCACTTCATCACGGCAGAATCGGCTTGAATACCAACGATTTGTCTAGACAGCAGATAATCTGGCGCCAGATTCGAAAGAAAGGTTCGCCGCAGATATAATCTGGTTTTAATGGAAAAAGCAGAAGTAGAAAACCAGCACCGCTTCATGAGCTGATATCCATTTCTAGTTATGTGTGTGTAATATTTCTACTATACCACGTGTATGGATGGTATATTTCTTGAATCATCGGATTAAGAAGTTCATATTGATGCTTGTAGTGTGCATCTTTATCATGTATACATTTGTCGGACTATTTCCGCTCCAAATGGCAGTAAACACTGGGAACATGTTACAGAGAAGGAAAAGAGTGCAAAAATATAAAAACACACAATGTGTGAAATAGCAAGAAGGAAAGATTGGTTGAGATAAAAGTGAAATCAAGAAAGGGAACGAGCCTTGCATATTATTTGTAAAGCTCTGACAGTGGCCCAATACACTTCATGCTATTGATTGATAACTGCGACCAAAGTTCACATTCTCACCCCTTCATCCATCAGTCTATGATGTCTCCACCGACATCCGAGACGAGGAAAATATCACGTAGAAAGACTCATGCAAAGCGCCATCCCTCGCCCTAATAGAAAACAGACGTTTATACCACAACACCAACTGCATCATCAGCAGTAGGAGTAATACTTCTCTACACAGAGCGCTGAGGATATGTCCTAGTTTCTGATAACAAATCCAGTTCATTATGTTCTTTTAGGGAACGCACCCACCGAAGGGGAAAAAGTTCGTTTGAGGCTGCGTTTCTGCCTGTTTGGGTTTCCAGTGTAGCGTATGACACGGAGGCTGGCTTCTGCACAGTGTTCTGCTAAGCATATGCGTACGCGTCTCCAAGGCAGTTGTGCTTCATGCAATTTCCTCAAATGATATTTATTGATCTCATGTTCCTCCTCCTCTCTCTGTCTATCTTTTTCTCTCCACCCCCCCCCCCCCCACCCCTACAGTACGCCTGTCTCCCCTTCTCTCTCCTTTTATTCGTATGGCTATACTGCGCTTGTTTGCCCAATGCATGTCTCTCATATGTATCTCTCTCTCTCTCTCTCTCTCTCTCTCTCTGTCTCTG
The DNA here is from genome assembly GCA_963669155.1 of Arbacia lixula. NCBI lineage: Eukaryota > Metazoa > Echinodermata > Echinoidea > Arbacioida > Arbaciidae > Arbacia > Arbacia lixula. The sequence continues at coordinate 2,370,923 of OZ022593.1, forward strand.
CCTCTGTCTCTCTTATTTTTCATTTCTCTCCACATACAGATATATAAAGAAGGACATATACATATCTGTCTGTTATAATTTGCCTACTATCTCTCGTTCTGTCTGTGCATGCCTCATTTATGTGTATTCCTCGCACACTCTCTCGACTAACCGTCGTATTCATCATTTTCTATCTAAAAAAATCCTGACAAGACAAACGTCAAATCAAGCACACATAATGAAGGTCCAAATGACTTGACACGAAGCAGAAAGTGTGTTTGTGTGTGTGTTTTTACAGATGGTAGTTCAAATTCCTGGCAAGGGATTATCAAAAGACTTTCTTCTTTCTTCTTATTATTATGAATATAGTTATGAATAAAATCTCGTAATCGTGAATGAAATCGTTGTAATTTAGATATCCTTCCATTCCATAGCGGTACGGATTGAGTTATTATCTAAACACATTATTGGCAAGTAACTGATGATTTGTGAAAAGTTATGTTTCTTTTTCTCAGAAGGTGTTTCGTGTTTTCACTGTCCCACCCTCCTTTACCATGTTTACCCTTCCCTTTCGATCATCTACTTTTGCACATTCCAGCACATTTGAATCAGGATTGGTTTGATTATTCTGAATATTATGTTAATCATACTTCATTGAATAAAACATAGGTTAATACGTATAATATTCAGATTAACATGCCATCAATTCTCGAGCAGTGTGTGAATTACTTTTCACAGACGACGGTAAGTACGTGACTTTCTCGGTTAACAAAGGACTTAATGCAATAAAGTCTCGAGAAGTTTTTGAATCACTATTCATACAGTCTTTCCAAACGTTTCGAAACGTTAGTATGCGACAATAATGTGTTAAAGTATCGTTCACGCTCTCTTTGCTATCAACTAAAATCGGGTAGCGACATTCCATTGCTGCTCTGCCGCCACCACCGCGACGTGATGAACAATTTCACCCAATTTTGCGACACGATATTATTGCACAATAAAGGCGTGTGACTGTAGGCCCATATTGGCTTGTTAACCCTCACAGGGAGATCAAAGGCCACCGCGGAATGTGTTATTACCACGGAGGATAACGCAGTCATAAAGAATTGACCATAATATCATGTTTTGTAATATCATCTCGGTTACCAATATTGAGTGTGCCTGCCACACTATTCCCAAAGGCTCTCGTGTTATTTCCATCGAGTAAATGGAAGCGTGTTTATATAGGGGTGGGTGCGTTCCATTAAGTCACTACATTTGAGTGGGGCTGAAACCATTATAATTAGTCAACTTTATTATGATGTTTCCTCAATAAGTTTATGCACGTCAACATCCGGGATAAAACTATATAATCTATTCATATTAAGTATAACACACTAACGAAAATGTCTGTATAATTTTCAGTGCTACGAGCATATGCCACCATCCACACCACACACTGACATCAGTAAGCACGTGATCTGCTTTTGGCATAAAGGAGTTAATGCAATTAGTTATCGATATTGCTTTTTAATACTTAAGTTATGATAAACATGCAAAGTTTGGATTGAGGTTTTGATTTTCCCGATCAAAGTTTCTGCCACGAAAATTCAGAACTGCTCTTTTTTCCCCAAAAAATCATCGACACAGTTGAACGCAATAGCCAGGTAGAAGTGACTAACAATTATACACTGCTTGCATTGGTCGAGTGGTGCTCTCTTCATCCACAGCAATTCTGCATATACAAGAGTATTGTGTTATTATTACGATGCGTTCTTGAGACAGGACACATATCTGTATATTTTTAATCACGTCACTGATCACGACACGTCTACCCAGTCTCCCCTTTCAATGTTTATTATATAGTTTATTAGATTAGATACAGGTTCCTCCTTTAGTGTCATGTGACCAGCATATTTTCGCTCTCTTCTATTATAGTTTGTTGAGCGTATGACGCCACACGAACACATATCTCTTAGTACTCCATTTCGATAAACATTTTTATCATGTTTATGACCTAAAGGAATATGTCAGAGAAGCGTTAAGCGAATAACAGTTATCGATCTAATGATGCTTCACACTTCATTTCCTGTCATTTCAAATGAAACCTCACGAGTTTTAGCTGCAAGCATCTTAACATCACGATAACATGATCAAAACATTATATGTATGACCGCAAAACCGAGATGATTATATTTGGATCCAACACGTTTCTTAAATTGAGTTAGTGTGGATACGGTAGCAACGTAGCAGTTGCCGCAGGAGTCCGCCTCGCGAGCACTATTACCAGTCATCAAACTTCACATGCATAATTGATCTCCCGCAGGATTTTAACCACGGTAGATGATAGAGACAAGCACCCAATTAAATATTCAAACGTTTGTCACGTGAGCCATGTTGCCGAAAAGCATGTCTACTCGACCAAATTCCAACCTCTCGAGGGAGTTATGCCAGGTTTTTTTTGTTTTATTAGGTCATTAATGAGTTCCAGTAAGATAGCTCTTGACACATCTTTGTCTCATCGTTAGGACCCGTTTGATTTGGATTGATGAGTAAATGATGTATATTACATGTGTTATCAAAATATAGATTATTTTACTTAAAAACTAATATTGGTATGCAAAACTTTGTAATCATGGTTTTCGTGTACAAGTGCGAGGTGCAGAAATGTAAATTCGGTGCATGAAGGAGTTTATTTGTGTTTGATCATGAAGAACATATTTTGAGGGCCTGATTTGCAAACTATTTTTCCAGTGAAAACGCGAGTAATACAACGCGTTCTACGTTCATCTAAACTCTCTAGTTGACATAGAAGTACACAAGAATTGTGATGTGATAGTGGAGGTGGCCGAGTTGGCATATGTTGCTACATATCCTCTCATTGCTCATAATACTGTATTGACACTATCATGACTATGGACATTGTCTCTTGTACACTACAGCTCAAAGGAATTGGCATAGGGAAAGGGAAAGGGAAGAAAGGAAAGGAACCGCAGTTTTAAACCGCGGTATATTTTGTCCAGTTCAGCATGAAACATGATGCTTTAGCCTGAAATGCATCATGTTTCATGCTGAACTGGACGAAATATACCGCAGTTTAAAACTGCGGCTCCTTCCCTTTCTTCCCTTTCCCAATGCCAATTCATTTGAGCTGGAGTGTATGTGCGGACAACATTTCAAAGGGTCCATTTTTTTTTAAATGTGAGGGTCTAATTGTGTACTTTACATGACAATATAAAATATTTTACTCCAATATCAATCACATTCATTGTACTAAGAATTTTCTTCGATTATTTTTTTTTCTCTCTCCCTCCCCCCTCTCTCCCTCTCTACCTTTCTTTCTATCTCGATCTAACTATATATCAAATTTCATTTCGATAAACGCGAGTACTACGGCCCAAAAGCTAAATATGAACTCAGCAATTTTTGCAGAAAGGTCGAGTCCTTGGTCAATTACACTCTAAGACGTGATCTTTCAAAGCATGCAAATTGTTTCCAAGAAGCAGCGGGTTGTCATATTGCATTACCTACCGCAGCTTTGGAAAATAAATACATATCCTAAGACCATTTTCCCGCAGGAGCTATCTGGATTGATACCGGAGTAAAATGATACATTTTCAATCGTTCGTTACTGACCATCAATATCCTATATTCGCATAAAAAGCACACTTCAAACGTCAATTTCTGATTGGATTGGGTTGGGTTAACGTCTCATGATGACTGTGGTGAATAACATTATTCTGAATTTTATCCCATGATCCACCTGTTCGTGTATATATCGGTACGTCTTATGCAAATGCGATGGTGTGGTTTGTTGTGCTGGTTTGGATGCAGGATGAGGTATGTACATGTACCATCGGTCTTCGTGTGTGTTCTCTAGTCTTCTGTATGGGACAGAGCTACTTAATTGGGGGTTGCTGAAGACCAAATGTTCTGGAATAAGACTTCTGTGGTGGGTTAACATCATTCTTTCGGTAAGATAGAAAAGGGTATAAGATGAAATAAAGATACATGTTTACGCAACTACTACCACTCTTACAGAAAGAACCGATCATGAAAACCATTAAAAATATCAAAAACATACGCGCAGGTGTTTATACAGAATTACCCATAATGCAGACGGTACTCAGACAATTCTGTTAAAGGATATGAACAAATATGCATTAGCAATTGTGCATTAATAGGGATATTGAACTTTTCTCTTGAACGTGGCTATAGGGATGATAAACATGATAAAGAATGCTTTGATAACTTTAAGATTTTTTTCAATACATATGTATCATGTGTATATTCATGGGTTTCTCATTCGCCAGGACTGCATTTTAGCATCAGTCAAATATTCCACAACAGATGCCTGTTTTCCTCCCTTCCAGATCCTGAGAATATGCTGCATCAGCAAATGTCATGAATGAAGAACCACATTCGCATCTCTAAGCTAACCTGAGATTGATTACTTTCATTACTCACATACCAATCGTAAATCATCGAACAAATACATAAATATGCAGCTTTCTTTCATGGGAACATGAACTCTTGGATTCACCAATACTAAAGAAATGTGCGAATACACTTAGAGGTTGGGAGCTGCAGTTAGTTTTCCCGAAGATTTCCTGTCCATACCAACCGAGTAATGTTTTCGGTCATATTCTCTAGCAGTCTCTGAGGGCGTCCGTGCCATAAAGATGATCGTATTAAATGCGCGCTCCCGGAAATGTCTTAACACCATGACGCCGGACGCATTAACACCAATGTAACATGCGTCTGCATATGGCATAGCAGCACAACATCCAAAGCGCTTCTTCCAAAAACATGTAGACAATATGCCTTATAGAATTTCGAGCGGTTTGTCATAACATTCCAATCCAAACAAACATCTCATCGCAAATACGTATAAATGCGTGCATAATAGGGCCTTTAAACCTCTCAGTACCACATGTTTATTGAATGTATGGTGACTCAATGTACTTTTCATGGCTTGATAATAAGAAGGTTAACTCACTTTTGTCAGATATATTGCTCACACGACTGGCGCTCATATCATGATGAAGTCCATCTGCATAACGGTTTTTCTTAATCGATATCAATAATACGATCGATACATCGATATAGAACAAATGATATATCAATAGTACGAAATATTGTAAGCCTATGACACATGGCGAAGTAGTTTTTATTTCGAAAGCAGTCTCAAACGTCATGTATGCGGAAAAGGATAACACTACATATTCTTCTAGGTATTCTATATTTCTCTCTACGGACATTGTTGTATTCGGTTTGTTCCTGTACGTCCAAATTCTAGCCCCTTTCTTCTTCTTTCATTTCTATTGGTATGATACTCAGGGACCTAATTACCTACGATCCCTGCGTGCAAATGAGGTTCCTTCTGTAAACCATTTCATTAAATTTCATTGTGCTGCTGTGCCCAGTTCACTGTAAAACGTGTATTACCTTTTATTCTATAATATGGGTTTATTTGTACAATCAAAATCTAATCTTACTTATAAATGTAAATGTATGTGGCTTAGATAAAAAGGATGTTTGTATTCGTTAAGTCGGTCTGTCTTCCCATCTGTTTCAATGAAAATGGCCGATTCGGTGTAACATAAAATGTGATACGGATACGACACGCTTCGTGAGTTGCGTGTTATTTCATGGAAATTGAACAAAATGAGGCACTAACGAATCATAATGGGCGCACATTTCATGTTAAGGGCCCTGTGCACTATCATTGACATGCCATCATCACAGGTCGCATAGATAACACGGGTCTGTGTCCCCCTTTGTCTCGTTTTCCAATTACCCATTTATCAAAATTTGGCAAATTACATTTGCGAGCGTCTTGTTATTTTGAGTCCCCCCGTGTGACAGGAATTTAGGAGGAGTCGATGACATGAGCAAATGGAAAAAGAAAACTGAACAAGAGGGAAAGAAGAAATAACAGGAGTAGACTGGCAACAGTTAGACAAAGTAAGTAATAAGAATTGAAAATGATGCCCATGGACAAAATGAGAATGTAGAGATGAATATTATTAGCATGTGAGTAGCAGTACATTATATACATGAGTAGAAGAGATCATAAAAGGACGTGAATCAACATATAGATGAAAGATGAGAAGAGGAAGAGAGAGAGAGAAGAGAGAGAGAGAAGAGAGAGAGAGAAAGAGAGAGAAGAGAGAGAGAGAGAGAGAGAGAGAGAGAGAGAGAGAGAGAGAGAGAGAGAGAGAGCGGCAGAATACAGTAAATCAACATAAAGATAGGGGAGGGGATAGGTAGGCGGGGACTCATAGATTTGCGTGGGCAACTAATGATAACCATCTCTCATCTCTGTCCGGCTATTACCCCACATATTACCCCATTTTGTTATCTCCTCATATCTTGTGAGAGTTTTTTTGTTCTTTTGCCTATATAGACGTAGCTAGTCAAGTCGGAGGGAATGTCGTTGACATTTCAGGGACAAGGCCATTCCATTTGCTGAACCAACGATGACACAGGAGATAGAGAGATGTTGTACAGGGGCGTCACTGGGGAACCCTGGAGACCGTGGGGGTGGTGTGGTGAACATGATGTCAGCCAGCCAATATTATTAACGCTTTACGCACCATTGACGCCTTTTTTCTAACAGATAACTAACGTTAATACCGTGGGCAGTATGTCTGGCACGCAAAGCATTATGGGTGTTAGAACAGCCAATAACTCCGCTCATGTCTTTTATCCTCATACTCAACCGAGTTACGCCACGCTTGGGTATCGCAACGCCAAAGACCGTGATGAGCATTGTTTCGATTACCGTGGAGGCGCCAATCTCCCAGCCGTTTCTACTATGTCTGCTAAGAGATTAACATGTGGGGTGTACAGAGGGTCGATGTAGGGAGGTGTGGTAGCATGAAGTGGGTAATTAGAACACTGTACATAACGTTTCCAAAAGGGTCAATTTTCCGCCCCAATAAATAGCCCCTGCGGGTAACACGACAGCCTCCACTGACCACTAAACATCCTGTCTGTCTCCTTAAAGGGAATGTACTCTACTATTGGTGCAAATCTGCAGGATGACATAATAAAGAGTTCTACAAACGGCACATTATCAGCATTTGCAGTAACGTGGAACGGCTACATAAAATAACGGACTTGAACGTTCGCTCACCCTGCTGTATCTTATATGCATGATTCAACTTGTTGACCAGCAAACTGGATGTCGGATTCAGGTGCGTTCAGCTAACATGAACATGATGACGCGGTATGTCGAGTCCGTCATGCTTCATGCATATCACGTGGCTTATAATTTAACCTCACTACTTCAATTTATTGTGTTATCGCCGCTTTGCCTTCATTAAGGAACAGTGTGAATAATACATTGATATCGCTTGACTACTCTTGAAATAAATGATATTGACGACAAACTTGTACATTTCGTTGTACTGGCGAATACTCTATGGTCATGTATTGCGTGTTTTATATATTTATGTATCTTTTATTCTTCTCCTTCATTTGTTTTGATGTACGTGTTTCTGTACATATTTTGTTACAATAAAATACTGAAACAACCTACCACTTTCTAAGTTTTTTGTTGATTGTATTCTGTTTTGTGTATTCTATTAAATGTAGCTTTCATACAAGGCTGCTTTCAGTATTTACGTTATGGCCTGCTGCTTATCAGACGTTTTTTTTTTTTTTTTAATGAAATGTTCGTTTCCAAAAACGATGTTAAATTGATGATAAAGAAATATATGTCCTATTTTTCTGACTTTGAAATCAAGTTTGAAGAATATTTTTACGCATGTAGGATACAAGCTGTCAAAAATATGTCCATTAGCTCCATCACGCTCCCCTTCGTCCTCAAAATATTTTTTTTAAAATTACCTGGTTGCACTCGCATTAGTTCCGATGAACCCAGTGGACTTGGAGGCGACGTCGTCGCCCGACGACCGGACGAGAGCCTCTTCCATCTCGTGTCCGACCCCGAAGGCCCCTTGACGCGAGGGACGATGGCGGTGGACGAATCCGTATGCCGAAGTCGCTCGCAGAAGTTTGCACAGCAGCAGCCACAGAGCTTGTCCATCACTGCCTCGGCGGTCGTGCCAAAGTTCATAATTTCTGGCGGGTCTGCTGGAGGTGGGGCGGCCAATTATCTGGTCAAAGTGAACAGGGTAAAAAATAGCTGTATGGGTGAGAATAGTAGTGATAATACAAGTAATATCAATAGTGATGATTTTATGGGAAAAGCCAAACGGGTAAAGACTTATGGCTATATGATTTAAAAGGTAGTAACAACACAAATAATGATGGTAGTGACACTCATCTGGTAAAAAAAAAACGGGCAGGTCAGCTACATGGCATGTATGGATGGCAATGGAACTAGCAATACAGATATTGTTGTAATGACAAACATCTGGCAAAAGAGGAAAGATTAAAATTAAAAAGAATATTCATATGACTGAATGAATGAATGGGGTCCCCGTCGATGTAGACGGATAGGTATTCAGTCACTTCTGGTGTCCTCATTAATGAATCTATCATGAGAAAGGAGACGTATTCTTGCTCCGCAGACTCTGTTGATTGTACAGCAGCGAGATATAGTGCTTGAAGTTTGCCAGTGCTGTTTTATTTTTCATTGCCCTTATTTCTCCCAATTGTCCTTTTCGGATGGTCTCAAATGTCCAGAGTAAGAATGATAGTGACAATACAATTGGTATAATGATAGTAATGAAATGCCTCATGAGTATTGACATGGGAGTTTCATGTAGCTTTCAGTGCATTCATCGAATTGCCATTTTCATTTGATCTTCGTCGTATACACATACTCGCAAGTACATCTTACGAACCGTTGGTCATCCAGACTTTGGGGGCACTTCAAGTACAAGTAACCATGGTAACCACGCTGCTTATTACCAGCGTTCTGGACGGTGTTTTTCCCACTTGCAAAACGATCCTGACAGATTGTACTTTACAACAGCGTAGGCAAAGTGCAAAAAGACCTAAAAAAAGAAAAGAAAATTAGGCTGAGGCTGAGACAGAAGTAGCGAAAAACATCCTCATTTATCTCCCAGCCCCATGTTGAGCCAGGCAGATTGAGGTTTGTCGCTCCGTGAGAGCCTCCGCGGGAGCAGCTATAAACAGAAACCTGCTTCCTCTGACCCACATTAACTTCACGAGATGGGTCAAGAAAACACGGGCGAGATTGTGGACGTTGGCTTATTTGTGACGAGAATAATGTATTTTCCGTCGTATCATTTTGTGTTTTACACCGTGTGTGGGTGTGATAAGATATACCTCCTCATATACCATTGTGTATACGATCATCGACATGAATAAACATAATAACGCTTAAGCAGGTCGACCATACTGAACCTGTTTACTATTATCATTCAAGTTTGGAATATCCCTCGCATGCCCTTATCTTACCCCAACACTTGCGTTCCCTTTCATTCTATCTCTGCATTGGCCGAGTCTTTCAACTTTTTGTGTGTCACATGAAGCTTAATTTACAAGTAATAGACACAAGAGGGGATCATTTTATCTGGCACACAAAGGGGTGATTCAGGATTGTGCTGAAATGACATTCATCTTTTCTTCTCATGATCTCCACTTGTGTTCTCTGTATATTGGTATGAATATTTGTGTCTGTTTGTCTGTCTGTCACTGTTTCTGTACCTCTCTATCTCCCTGTAATATCTACACCCCCTCTCTCTCCATCATTCTCTGCCTCTCTATCCTGACCCCACTATTTCTCTCTCTCTCTCTCTCTCTCTCTCTCTCTCTCTCTTTCTCTTTCTCTCTTTATCTCTCTCTCTCTCTCTCTCTCTCCGCCTGTCTATCTCTTTCTGTCTCCCTCTCTGCATCCGTCTCTCTCTCTCTCTCTCTCTCTCTGTCACCCTCTGTCTCTCTGTCCCTGTCTCTCCCCCTCTCCCTCTCGCATCTTTCTCTCTTTTTCATTTTTCTCTCCTTCTCTCTCCTTTTTGAAAAATGACAGCTGCCGTGTCTCTAATATTGTAAGACTACTGTAGATATCAGATTTGTGGCTCACATGGTTGACGACTTGGCACGTACCATATTAATCAAGCATGAATGTTCCGTGGGAGATCATTAATCACGCTAATTGGACCGATCCACCTCACCCCTCCTCCTTCCAATTCCTTTTCTCAAAACATTTCAGCGTACTATACCCCCCCCCCCCCCAATAAAAATTCTCTCTTTCTCTCTCTCTCTCTCTCTCTCTCTCTCTCTCTCTCTCTCTCTCTCTCTCTCTCTCACTCTCTCGTCCTTCCTCAGTCTCGAGCGCTCTGTCCCTCCCTTTCTCGGTAAGTATCTCTTTCTATATTTCTACTAGGTACGCATCTCTCTCTCTCTCTCTCTCTCTCTCTCTTCCTCTCCATGATTATCTTTCTCTCTTTCCATGTGTTCTCTCTCTTTCCCCTATTTCCATTTCTCCCCTTAATCGTGCTCTCCCTCTCTCTCTCTCTCTCCCTCTCTCTTTCCCTCCCTATTCTCCGTCTTTCCTGCTCTCTCTTGCTCATATCCTCCCCTCTTTATTGACGGTGTGGCTGAACAATCAAGCCTCATTGATTTCGCACACGCACTTTCTTCACTATCCTCTCCATACCACCTAAAAAGCAGCTGGTCGAAATCTCCACACATTTCGTCCAACGACCCAAGCCGCCTTTTCCGCACTTCACGTCGATGCAGACACCCCTGCTAAAACTCGACATACCAGTGAGTGCTCTCTCCGCCAGTCCTCGCTCGCCCGCCCGCAATCAATCATACGTACCGGTACCCATTGACGGCTTATAAGAACGCCTTTTTCCCCGTGCGCGCCGATCGACATCCGCACCTTCCATTATTTATCAGGGGTGACCTTTTCCTCCGCAGCCGTAGAGTTTGGCAGAGGCGTGAAACAATGGTTTCTCCTCTATTGCAGGCCCATAGGTCGCGTGTCGCCTTGTTTCTGTGATGCCACCTGCCCCAGGGGTGCACTAAGGCACCCATGTCCAAGGGGTATGGTTTGGTGGTGCTTCGTGACGTGTCATTAATGGTTAAACGATCGCCATATCAAAAGGTGCAATTTAATCTACGCCTGAGGTTATTTGGTAGCTACGTTAATACACATCTTTAACTTCAATGATGTTTATACAAGTCGAACGCTCTGATGTCTGATGATAATGTCAGTCGGCCAGATTCTGACATGTACGCACAGTCTTCGTCTCGGCGGCCTTTGTTTCCAGAGCACTAAGGGCAGTGATGTCGTCGTCAAGCGGACATGACGTCACTCCGCTCCGGTCTAGAGTACCGAAGTGTGACGTCATATAAGTATGTTGTGAAGACAACTAGTTTTAAAATATGAGAGTAGAGCAAATATCGGTGATCATAGCGAGGACTCACTTTGGAAGTGACCGACACTGGCCCGCTAAACAAGGTTGGACAGTGGAACTCTCACTTCAGCACTGTTCTTTAAGATCAGCAACCTGTATGACAATGGACATGACGACACAACTTCAGTACTATAGAGTACCGAAGTACCGTGTCTATGTGCTCAATATATGCACACGTATCGTACATTTTAACATCGACTGCTGTTTTGCCTTTACATCTTTACTAACCTAATTCAGCGCTCGTGTACAGTTGGAGGCGGGGATTGGATTACTCCAGTTCCTTGGCGGCATCACGGCAGCTTTGACCATAATCCTATGATAAACCTATGAAATAATATATCATCTGGCACCGAACTGGTTAAGTCCACGCGAAACCTGCATTTCCCCACCACCCCGGGCTATCACCTTCCCTACATGTAATCACCTGCTCGCTAATGAGCTCACGAGCTATATCGAGTGAACTCGTGCCAAAACCTTTCCGTGTGGCATCAATCGGCTTCACACCAAGGAGGCGGGCGTACGTCGCAAACATAGAGGGCGCCTGCGGGGATGTTTTCAATCCAAGGAGGGGGTATTATCTAGAATCGTACAACTCAACAATTCCAGATGAAGACCAACAACATAAGCTATATCAAGATACACACGAAAGTAGTATAATTTTAATTTACGTTGGCAACAAATCCGCAGAAATGGTTGAAGATGCTGATGTTTGTTCATGTTGTTGGTCAATGGATAAAAGGGGGGGGGGGGGGGGCGATGACCAAGACCACTTCCCCATGTACTGTTAGCTCCGCCGTTACCAGCCGCCACAGATACCCCCGCCTCATCTCCAAAATACAAACACCGCAGCGACACATAGGCCTAATTAGGATCGCACATTTTGGCAGGTGAGCTTGAAGGTGAGTAATGGGTGAGGTGGAGGGGATGGCGCTGTGGGGTGGATGGGCGAATGGACTGATGCCATGGGTGTAGAGATGTGTCTCCATTTGCAAAGCTCAAACAATGATTGCATGTCTATGGGATGTACATAACTATTAACTTAGATACCTAATATCGTGATATAGCTGCCGACTGACATGTTCAAAAATGCAATAACGTGTTCAACGCGTCTGCACATTTTTAACAGTGTTTGCCTGTGACAGGTTACATAATACAAACCAGAGAACATACTTTTTTGAGGTAAATACTTCTTTGATATCTATGGTGGCTTTGAACAATGGTACACAGTGCATTGCAGTGTAATATTAAAAAACAGAACAGAAATACAATGTACGTGAAATCGCAGGACCGTACATAAGCCGTGTTTGAATGTCTCGTGCATGCTGATCGAGGTTGATCGATGTCTATCTCTACCCTCCATCTTATTCGATTGCTGACCCGAAGTGACTTAGATGACGTTCAATACACAAAGGTAGATCGGCACAAGGAACGTGATATAAGATGTGATATAGTACGTGCCTTACCACGCTGGGTGTCTGGTCGACTTCACCACAAAGGCAAACGCGATCCCGGAGAAACGTCCAAGAGGCAACCCGGCATGTTCGCTTTGTGCTGAGGGCCCATGGGGTGGTAATGAAATTCTATTTACAAGTTCCCCTGATCCTCGCAGTACCCTTAATCTATACTTCCATCTTTTGTGCTCCCTTTATGTACGTTCTATCAATCCCTTTCCACCACAAGCCCCCCTACCCCCCCCCCCCCCCTGCCTCACTCCCAGTCTTTTGCTCTTCCCCCATCTCCCTTTCAGTGGATAACCTTTGAGGAGGTAATGCAATTCTATTTACAAGTCCCTCTGATTCTCGTTGTACACTAAATCTCCCATCACATCTTCGGAATGTCTTCTTTTTATTAACCTTTTATTACTCTATTTCCTCCGCCCTCCTCCTCCCTTTTAACTGTCTCACTCTCTTTCTCTTTTTTACATTTCTTTCTCTTTCTGCGTGTCTCTCTCTATGCGGAAGATCTATGGGGAGGCAATGACATTCTATTTCCAAGTTCCTCTGATTCTTGCTGCGCACTTAATCTCTCCTTCCATCTTTATGATCTATCAATCAATATGAACTATCAATCCCTTTCCACTGCCCCCTTTAACTATCTCAATGTATTTCTCTCTCCACGTCTCTCTTTCAATCAAAGACATTTGAAATGCACGGGGCGCACCTGAAAAGCAGTTTTTTAACTGAAGTTGCCTACCCTGTATTTTTTTCAAAGTAAACCTGAATAATTAACTAACTAACTGAATAGGTAAATGAATAAATAAAAAAATAAATAAGTACATAAATACATAAATAGATAAAGGTAATGGAATTCAATTGACATAATTATGTACACATTTCTTTTCATTTTCGCTGACCGCTTTGACTTTCATCTTTCTTGTTCCTTTGTTTGATTTTAGTACTAGTGTCGTTCCATCGCTCCCCTCTATCTCACACCTTTTCCATTCTTTCCCTCTCCGAATAACTATTTCTGTCTGTCTGTGGAGGACGTTCGAGGAGGTAATAAAATTCTTCTTTCTATTTCCCTGATTCTCGCAACACCTCATTGTCCGTATTCCCGCCATGTACTTTATTGTAAATCAGTCTCTTTCCACCATTCCCTCTAAATATCTCACCATATTTCCTTTGATATCTTCAGGTCCCCCTCCGTATCGTTCTACTAAATTGCTTTGTTATATCAAAACCAAAATCTGCTTCAGTATCTGTCACACACGCTCTAGTTTTGCGCCCCCGTAGCCTACATTACATGGTTTCAATATCCACGCCTCTTCTTACGGAGTGATGAATTATAAGCTGGGATACCAACTCCTCACAACTTTTCAATGTAAGCCTATTCCTTCAACATGATCGTTTAAAGAGATAGTTCACCCTGAAATCATTTTGGTTTCAATAAAAGGAGACACATGAAATAAACATATCAGTGAAGGATTAACGAAAATCGGTCAAAGGAAAACAAAGTTATTTAATTTTAAAGTTTTGATTTTGTGACGTCACGTGCGAGGTGTTCTACCATATGCTGTGTACTAATTTTTTCTATGAATTGCCTTTTGTGTGTTCTTTGATGAAGGAATACATTTTTTCAAAGCGATATGAAAATAATATCAGACGCACAGGTGAAATGGTAAATATCCTGTTGAGAAAATGGACATTTTCTAAAAGAATTGTACACAACATTTGGGAGAGCATCTTGCACGTGACGGCACAAAGTCTAAATTTTAAAAGCAAATAATTTTCTTTTCCCTTGACCGATTTTTCGTAAAATCTTCACTAATATGTTCCTTTAATGTGTCTCCTTGCCAAAATAATTTCAGGATACACTATCCCTTTAATTCTTTTTGCGTCAGGGATGCGCTTATGCAAAAGCATGGCGCTCAAAAACCGAGCAGCAGGTAATCTGGAACACAGAGGTTTCATGGACGTTGAAAGGGCTCCCCGTCAATGTCATGTAAATCATCGCAGCAAATACTAAAATTTATATCGACGTCCTGGACGTACTAATCTGCTAACAATCAAGAGACGCTTCATGAAAACAATTGTTTTTCATTCATTTACAGGATGGAGCACGCTATCCTTGCTGCTACTGAGTGTATGTATACAAAATACTTTCAAAAAATGAAACTACCTTAGAAGTTCCTATCATTTAGATTTAGCGTCTGTCCTATATAGCATTCGTGTTGCGATTGGCCAGTGTACTACAATCATATTACTTATATACTACAATGCCTAGCTAAAGCTCATAGACGTATTTTCTACTGAAATGGGTTATCAGACCTACACGATCAATACGTTAAACATGTACCCGTTCTCAGAGCCCATCGTATATTTTGCTGAAAGCATCGGGTATGACACATGACATAAATATATGTTTTCTCTTCACATTAATTTCTATACCTCATCACTCTAAAGTATACCCCGTTGGCAAGTGTTCGCTAATGTCCTCCCTTTGCTATGAGGCCCTTTACTATTGACCTCATTAGACGCGCACTACTACTGTCGTTAAAAGCGCAATACCTGTCATGACGTGTCTTGATGTTGCGATAAGCCATGGACAATTAAGTGTCATTTATTAAAATGTCTGAAGGCTTGTTTACTGCTCGAGTACTACTCGTTGAATTTGTGCAAAGATATGACAATCAAGCAACACTTATAACCCCAAGGAATAACAAAGTTGTTATTATTAATCGAGATATGACTTCCTCGCATATTTGTCTTGTTTGGGAGCTGTGTTTTGGCCTTTTAGTAATGACTGCATCATCAATCATTACATCGTTCGTTGTGTACGCATGCGTATGCGTGCGTTTTGCTGTGTGGGTGTGCGTTTCTTTAAACATAATCTATTCTCTCTGTCCTCTATATTACTCCCCCCCCCCCACCTCTCTCTCGCACTCTCGCTCTCTCTCTCTCTCTCTCTCTCTCTCTCTCTCTCTCTCTCTCTCTTTCCTCCCCCCCCCCCCTCTCTCTCTCTCTCTCTCTCTCTCTCTCTCTCTCTTCCTCCTCTCTCTCTCTCTCTCTCTCTCTCTGTCTCTCTCTCTCTCCCTCTCTCTTTCTCTCACTCTCTCCCCTCTCTCTTTTTTTTCTCTCTCTCTCTCTCTCTCTCTCTCTCTCTCTCTGTCTACGTCATCATCTTTAATTCGGCATTTCTTTGGTTCCCTTCTTTATACGTCAGTCCCATCAAGTCGGCTTGCTTTCACTCTTCCACAACATAACATGCGGCTGTAATCCAAACAGAGATGGAAATTATTCGAGGTTCGAAACCCGGACCGTGTCTTTCGGATAGTGACGTGAAAGGCCGATCCCTGACCATACTAATAGACTAATCATAACTGGGCGACGTTGCATGCAGGTTTTCAATTATTATAACCTACCATCAATGGCAACTACCATGACAACAGCCAATGAGCTTTCATTTTTACATCACGTCCTGTTGCCAAGGTAGTTATCATTAATGTTAAGTTAAAATGATTGAAAACCTATATGCAACATGGTCATGTATGTATATAAAAGAGAACTAAAGCCAGGAGAAATCTCAAAATGTACACAGTATTTGGGATATTTTCGTGGCCCATCTATTCTTTATCAGCCAGTCACCATATTCATTACAATTTCCAAAATAAAACTTTTAAACTTTTTGATTTTTTTTAGCACACAAAGGGTGAACTATAATTTAAACGAACTATATACCGTGTTTGTTTTTGCAGCAAAATTCCTTCAGTATCACGAATATGCTATATTTGAGTATAAATGCAATTATAACGCGCTTGTGTGGGCGTGTTGTTTTGGAAAACCTGATTTAGTTCTTCCACCAATTAACCTTTTGTCGGTTCTTGTCAGAAGAGGATCAAGCAGGCACTGTGATATCCATCACGGCCCTTGAGGCTAGAACAAGTAAGGCAAAGATACAGCTAACTAACAAGTAGTAGAGGGATTACTTATATAGGACAGGAGTATCGATAAAATAGGGCAAATACACCCACTTAGTTCTTTTCCGACATGTCCGATACTTGTGGCACAGTTTTGAAATTTAAGTGGACGCTTTTTGCATTACAACAGTATTGTACCTTTGCTGATAATCCCACATGAATATAATAAAGCCGTATAGTTTGTTTCTTAGCATGAAAACTATAAAAATCACTTAAAATCATAAAACTGTTGACCGCACGCTTAATTCAAATATTTGGTTAACAAAAGGGGGTTAGTTATAACTGTGTATTTACACTGTTATAACTACCTTCCTCTCGTGTTACAGCATTATTGCTTAGGGCTAACTGGGGTGTGTTAGTTGTCGCATGTATGTGTTTGCCAAAAAATACACGTGCTGAATCTTAAGTGTGTTGTAGTAGGATACATACCATTCATACAATATATTGACCAGCATTTCATTTACCAAGGAATGGATCCATTATGCGTTCCTTCGGTTCTAATGATTATCTGCATAAGTACCACATCTATGTGTCGTTACCTGCTTTCACTATGAGCATGATCATTTGTTATGCCGACACAATATGAAAGGGACCCTTTAAAATGTGGTGCGCATAGCAAAATACAATTTTCATATTTAATGACACCTCCCACGGCCTTCCTCCGTTCATTATACCCATGCACACTATTGACCGATATTCCCTCCAGCACTGACTGAGTTAAAGACATCTGTCCGTTATCCGGATACTTTTCCGCTGCATGCACATTTATCATCTGTATCTGTTCTGACCCACTTGTTCATCCCACCACTCCCGACCTCCTTCTGGGAAAACAATATACACTAGGCAGAAGCCCAAGATAAATATTGTGAGCAAACGCTTGTTTATGGAAGATACGTCAAGTTTGAGTTATCGTACTCGAGAGGCAATTTGGCGGCGTAAGTGCCTATCTCTATTTAGGCGAGCCTAGTTGATAACTTATTGCCGACATATTGTCTCCATAGAGCACCGAGCCATAGCCAAATGGATCTGACATTTCCCCCTTTTTATGTCTCTGTTTGTAGGGGAGGGAGAGGCTATGGAGGGGAGGGGGGGGAGGGGGTGGGGGGGGGGGCGGGGGTCTAAGTAAGTAGTGAATGGCTGGACTGGATGTATTGAATGGAAATGAGACGGCATGCGGGGGAATGTAAGGGTGTGACCGGGTCATGACTGCGTAGCCGTCTGATTGACACCGGGAGAGAAGCCGCGGTGAGAATGGTCAGTGTTCGCTAGAGAGGGTGAAGGGACTTGAAAGATGAGTGGGTGTTTGTGAGAAGAGGTGTGTGAAAGGTGGTGACAGGTCATGATCGATTGAGGTGAAGAAAGAGAGAGAGAGAGAGGGGGGGGGAGAAAGGGGGGCGAGAGAGAGAGAGAGAGAGAGAGAGGGGGGGAGGGAGAAGGAGAGAGGGAAAGAGAGGGAGAGAGAGAGAGAGAGAGAGAGAGAGTGAGAGAGAGAGAGAGAGAGAGAGAGAGAGAGAGAGAGAGAGAGAGTGAGACGAGGGAGGGCGTAGCGATGGAAGTGAGGGTGATTGGAGCAGAGTACATGAGTGAGAGAGTGAAAGAAAGGAAAGGGAGATACTATTATGGGTGCAATGCACGCACGTTTTTTGTTTCTAGTTTCCTCGTCCTCCGTGTCCCCATTGTCCGTCTTCTTTCCTTCATCCCCCTACTTCTCCGAGATAGTAGTAAACGATATCATTGGCAAGCCTACACTCCAGCTCAAAAGAATTGGCATGGGTAAAGTGAAAGGGAAGAAAGGAAAGGAGCCGCAGTGTTAAACCGCAGTATATTTTGTCCAGTTCAGCATGGAACATGATACTTTTTGGTCTAAATCATAGTGTTTCATGCTAAACTGGACAAAATGTACCGCGGCTTAAAACTGCGGCCCCTTCCCTTTCTTCCCTATCCCTTTCCTTATGCCCATTTCTTTGAGCTGTATTGTATGTATATATCAATAGTATTTCCAACCTCTAATTGTAAAAAACAAGCAGTACAGTGAATCTGCATGTACAAAAAGACGACATATTTTGCTTTTCTTGATTTTTTTTTTTCATTAAGACCTGTATTCAAGCAATCTCTCAAATGTTTATATCAACTACATCTCTTGTCTCGTGTTACTTGTTACTCATTACAGTCATCATTAGAAATAAATTTTTGCACACATACCTGTACGAAAAAAAAAACATGCCGTTGTAAAAAAAACAGACAAAAAATCAATTTATGGAATTATTTTGTACACAACGTATGGGACAGCACATCGCACGTGACGTCACAAAATCAGAATTTTCAAACCAATCAAAACAATCAAATAACTTTATTTTCCTTTGACTGATCTTCGTCAAACTTCACTTATATATTTCTTTCATGTCTCCTTTTATCTAAATCAAACTAATTTCAGGGTGAACTATCCCTTTAATACAACTTTAATTAAGAAATTCTGTTCGCGGACAAATTGGTCTTCATATACAGGTTGTGTTTCTGTACGGTTCGTTGTTAAAACACGCTCCTCCATAGTAAAATAGAAACCCTACTACGTATCTATGGATAGCACTACAATGATAACATTCCTATAGATATTGACTGTTAAGCGCACATCGACATGTAATATGTTCACATCTACTGTAGATTGTGGAAGACAAGTTCCGTTCAGCGATCAATATGTTTGTATTGTTATCTCTCATTTTACACATAAATCGCGCATAACTCATATAATGTGTGGATTACATGTTGTTGTGTGTGCGTATGTGTGTGTGTATGTGTGTGTGTGTGTGTTTACCCTCGTGCCTTTGTACGTGTTGGCATACATGTATACGTATATTAAATGCATCATGTACAAATATAAATGCACATGTTTGTGTTTGAGCATGTACGTTACTGTTTAAATGTCAGGGCTTGTTAATTCCGATAAGGTTGTTTCCTTTAATTGTACATGATTTATCACACATACCTAGTGGGTAAAGGAGGGTTGGGTAAACGAACATCAAAGAGAGAGAGAGAGAGAGAGAGAGAGAGAGAGAGAAGCGGGAGACAGTGATATACACATAGAGTTTCAGAGTAAGAGAGCGAGAGAACGAGGGAGAAGGAGGGGGTGGGGGTAGAGCGTATGTTAGATTATGTTATATGCTAAAGGAAATCTACTTTCTGGATAGATGTGTAGACAAAGACGGATACTACCCGTCACAAAATAGGCTTTTCTGACTGTTGCTGGTGAAATCATACTTTTTCGGTGTAGGTCATAACAGCGCTATGAGCAAATGATTGGGATGAATAAATTAATGTACAGCATTAGATGGAGTGCCTCTTCCTGATTACTACAACAAGATTATCGCCTGGTCTGACAGACACTTTCTAAGTAATTATGGAAATCCCCGTACATACATTGCATGTCTGTTCGCATTCGAATCCGCTGAGTTCACCAGTGTACTTCGCAGAGCAATATAATTACGTTCTGGTGACTGGTACGCGTGTTAATCAATATTTCAAGGACATCATATCTTTGATAAAAATGGGTACTGTCTGGTATGACGTCACTGTACGGTCGACTTGCGATTAGGTTGAATTACCCTTCCTAGTGGCAACAAAGACTAAATTTGAATGTGCATACCAACACGACTGTCGTCAAGCAGTCATATGAATATAATAATGAGCAGTTTGTGTTAAGCGGATTATTGGATCATTGAAAATTGTTTAAAGAGAAAACATGTGTATTTCTATCAAAAAACTATTCTATTCTGTGAACATCGATGGATCTAAGACGTGTTTGAACTTCGGCTCAGGAAACCCGCAATACTATACAACATTCCCGGACCTAAACGACCGAAATGAATCACCACAGCAAACAAGGCCGACTCCTGCCCGGGGCCAGCGTCCAAGACATAGCCTTCTACTCCAGATTCATCCGACAATGACGACATTGAGTTGACCCGGACAATAGAGTTGCATGTGAAAGCCTGCTTACTGATTCCAAGTGATTCCACCAAGCTCGTTAACGCTGTAAAGCAGAAACTACTACACGAAGTCCAGGCCGATATACACTCCAGCTCAAAGGAATTGGCATAGGGAAAGGGAAAGGAAAGAAAGTGCAGGAGCCGCAGTTTCAAACCGCGGTATATTTGTCCAGTTCAGCATGAAACATGATGCTTTTTAGGCTGAAGCATTATGTTTCATGCTGAACTGGAAAAAAATATACCGCGGCTTAAAACTGCGGCTCATCCCCATTCTTCCCTTTCCCTTTCCCTATGCCAATTCCTTTGAATTGTAGTGTATATCACGAAAAGCAGCGCTCCCTACAATTGACATTCAAAGCCGTGATGACGAAAATGCATTCCTTGAAAAGGCTGTTTTTTCACGACATGGAAGCCGCCATGGATGAAGCCGAACAATATCCCAGACCAAATTGTCCCATCTCTACTGGAATACCAAGAAATGCTGAAAAGGACATCGATTCAATCATCAAGACTTTAAGTTTAAACCGTAAACCGTGATTTGTGGATTGCCTAATGAAGCGATAAAGTTAAGTACCTGGAGCGCACTATATCCATCGATAAATCATTCAATGCACTACACAAACCCTTACCACATTCCCCTTCCCAAGCCCCCCCCCCCCCCCGGACTTTCCCAAACGATAATTTAAGATAACTCGAAGGTAATTATGGGAGAGTGAATGAGACGGGATTAATAAGAGGGATAACTGCGCACAATTTTCCGGCTCAATAAAATACCCTTTTAAGAAATAAGTAATACATGTAGCAATTCACGACATTCTGACTGGAATACATCAACTGGTCAAATATTGTTCGTCCCCACTTTTATGGGTACACGTATGTGTTTGTCTACCACATGGCTGTAACATGAAACATCATAGTTGGTTGTCGAGGCGTGCCGAGTGAAATTGAGATTAAAACTTTGACGTTTCTATCTGAATGGACTAAGGGTTCCGAGGTAACAGAGTCACAAACTGCATGGAAATGTTTGTTTTCCTTCAGGAAAGCGTTAACTCTTTATCAGCCACTTGCTAAAATAATACACACAAAACCCAAAGAGACTTAATTCGTTTGGCAGTGCGAGAGCAAAATCGGAAAGCGCTCCCCGGCCAAGGTGAAATTATCAGCTTCAGATAGCAATTATGCTTCATATAATAAGAGCATATCCCGGTTGGAAAAACGGTTTAACGTTAAATCATCATTACGGGTGGATAGAGAAATTCTATAGCTGTAATCGTTTTAACGTCAGGCCTTGAGGTCATTTTAACATTACAGGAAATCATAATCAAATTACCAATTTCGCTCATTTCGCTTCGGCCACATTCATGTGCGCCTGACATTTTTTAATCAACATATAATAAACCCGCGAGTTGAATTAAAAGGTCCGTGCACACTAGCACGCATTTTCAGATTTCACTCCCACAATCAACTTCATTTTGAGAAATCATTCTCATTCTCATTCTCATTCTCTATGTTTATGAACTGCTCTTCGTTCCTCTATCCTGTCTCCTATTCTTCCCTATATACGCACATACACGAAAACATTCACCGTTATAACTTGTTTTGTCTTTCGTTCCGTTCTTATGTTTCTCATTAAGTTATTTGCGTTTATACAATGCAAGCAATTTACGTGAGTTGTCTCTGTCTCGCTTCGTTAGATGTAACACACACACACACACACACACACACACACACACACACACACACACATATATATATATATATATATCACCCCCCCCCCTATCTCTCTATCTCTCTCTCTCCCTCTCTTTCCTTAGCCACACGTTCTCGTTCTGTTGAATGGGCAAACACAATTAGCGTATTGCTAATTTCTTCTCGCTCTGTAACATCAATAAAAACCCACGCCACGTTTCCGTCCAATCTTGCGAATAATTTCCAACCTAGAAACAAAAACCGAACCAAATGCAATCATTGAAGAAGACGGGAAAGAAGGAAACCGCTTCAGGCAAGACGGAACACGAAGAGGACAAGCGGCATCGTTCGATCAAAAGTGAGAGTGTTGCCTACAGGTACTACTACCTCCGTCCTTCGCACGAAAGCGATTTTCCCGCTGCCGCCTGCGGTAATTACTGACCCGTTACCACGATCCCTCCCCTCCAGCACATTACTGGGCTGTATGTGACCATCGCTACCTGTAACAACTGTGTTGCCCTTGCCTTTCCGCCGCGGCAACAATAGCGTCATATTACAGGCGGCTACACGGCGGCGGCGGCGGCAGCAAGCACTGTCCGTGAGAACGGGCCTTAACGCTTCAAGCCGAGATCTAAAGGTCACTCAAACAAACGCTAATTAAGGGAACTGCATCCAGGGACCCGTAATTGCATTTAGACAGCATGAATCCAATAAGATATCCTCTTTTTTATAGAGTTTCCAGACTGGTGGCTCAGTGACGACAGATCTAAGAGTCGTGCGTTCAAGCGTGCTGCCTTTCCTCACACACACGGGTTGGTGCCAAGTGCATGCACTTCGCTGCTACGCGCGCATTGCGTTGTAGTCTGTCTTCCATCCGCAGTCAGTTGTGGTCAATTTAATTTCATTCTGTATTTATTATCTGAAAACAAAATAAACAATTTTCTTAAACAATGAATTGATGGTGCCACCTAAAAGGTTATGGCGTGTAAAATGTGACGACTTTTAAAGACAGGATGTCCTTTTTGCAGGTCATTTTTAGGGGGGTGAAAAACCACGAAAGATGGAAAAATTCAGAACCCCCAATAAGAGAACTGGAAACTGCCTTTAGGTGAAATGTGCGCTATGGTCCACCTGGGTAAGTTCAACAATGCACGCGTTCAACGGGAGCAATGCCAGCATCACGCGCTAACAGTGACGATACGATTACGAATGCACCGTAGTCGGTTTGTTTCAAACGTAGACAAGGACATTTTTTTTCACTAGTTTAAAATTGTTCGTGAAGCTATGACTGTGAACTTTCAAATACTTTATTGTTAGGGTACACTGCTGATTCCTGCCAAGTTCCATTACTTCTGCAAATGGGACGCTCTATCTTGAACATAAAAACACTGTATGACAAATGTCACGTATTTATGCAAGCTACATCTTCATCAACTTCATTGGGGAAACAATGCGGCGAGTAAAGCGCACAAACTCCTAAGCACAGCAGTTTGTCTTCCACAACAAGGATTAAAGGAAATATAGTGTACTGGGAAGATAAAACAGCCTTCAAAAGGTGATCGTGAGCAATCTTCCTGCCAATGGTCTTAGATTTATATATTGTCCATTTTAGAAACTTGCTGAAAGTCAAATGCTGAAAGTCAAATCTCAAAATGTTCGCCCGGGCCGAACATTTTGAGGATTTGTGATTTAATTACTGATTACTCCAAATGTGGATCATTTGAGGGCAAATAACTTCAGCAAGTCTCTAAAATGTACAATGTATGAATTTAGGAACATTGGCAAGAAAATTATTCACGATCACCTTTTGAAGGCTTTTTGTCTTCCTAGTACAGTATATTCCTTTAAGTTAATCACGTATTTACTATTAGAGTGACAGTTAACCGTTTTAGTGCCATCTGTATAATCACAAGTGATACACACAACTCCCATAGACCGTCCTTTTTGTCTGGCACATATCATTATTATTTTTCTTCTTCTTCTTCTTCTTCCCCCCCCCCCCCTCCCTTTTAGGTAGCCCCTTAGCAGCATTTTTAAATTTAACAAAATTAATGCTTAAATCTGTATGTAATTTCATGTATTGTAACGAGGAACCTATAACCCTACAAGCTTCGCTTTTTTATAGGCTCCCCCCACTTTGTAATATGTTAGCAATTCCCTATTATTCACGTTTACAAGCAATCTTTTTTGTCTTTTTTTTTGCATTCTATTTATCTTCTTAATGTCCCTCAGTATTCATTTATCTGTATATGCATGAAAACTTGTATATTCTATGTGTATATGAAAAAAAATTAATTCAATTCAATTCAATAAATTGGTTGATACATGTATACGTATGCGTGTAGCGCCTATCACTGCTCCTCTCCAAGCAAGTCGCTGTTTTATTCTAGCAAGAGTACTTATTTTACCCTACCCACGCTCTTCTCACGTACATGACACGTTAGAAAGGCTAAAAAGGACATTGCATATCCCTGATTCATCCAATACGTTTTACTGATCCTCTGTAATGCACGTACAAGGAAGGATATCGAGAGAAAAAAAATGTCGAAAACCACATTATACTTTACGTGCCTACGAAGAAGTTTCTATAGAAACTAATACGTTAATTGATAATCGCCTAATCTGTTAATTTACACGCAATTGGATGGTTTTGACGACGAGGTCAGACAAAACAAGGGTTTACAATGGATTATCATTTCCTATCTAGCCTACCCACGTAGGTACGAGTTAGTATTATTAGTGGTTGGTCTTATATTCGTATGTCAAAACAAATCAGTATATAAATCTGCATATATGCATGTACAATCTATACTACAGTCATACAATTCATTATTTGGCCAACAACCCATATAGGCAGCAACATTGAGCTGGCGCTGGTATTCCATGGGTTTCCAAAAAAACATGTTTATACACCTATTTTCTAACTGAAAACACACACAGGAATATAGAAATCATTGTGGTTACTATTGGTCATTATCATCCTACCATTTCACCAGCTGCTGACACATATAATTCAATCGACCCAGATGCATTTACTAACATAAACTTTACAAAGTGATTCAATTCAATATGTAAAGAACAATACAGAGTGAACAAAAAAGGTTACGAAGCATCAATTAAAAGTGGGGAAGTTAGCAAAAGTGGTGAGATATGACATTGATTGATGATATTGAGCTTGTGGTTTTCTTCAACGTACTGGTATAGAGCTTTGATTTACACATACGTCCACAAACAAGTCATTGTCGTTATTCGTGTTTGTATTGATTCACTATCCTCAGTGATGAAAGAGTTCAATCTTGTTGCTCTGATACCCATATGTGTCTTGATCTATCTTCGGTTTAGATTTCCCTCTGAGTCTGAATGATAAACAGCTTGATTTAGCAGGACGTGAATGAAAGAGATCAAGAATAGAAAGTATCAATGCACTCCAGTCATACTAAACCTTGACGTCCTAATGTGTCATTAAAATGTAAATTATCTTTACGAGTATGGGTTTCAACGACATGCATATGGCTGGTGTATATGAAAAGGGCAGGGCTACATCAAGTGTGTGCGATATCGTGTATGTGTATGTGCATGTACTATGTGTATGCATACATATATGTTAGTATGTATAGGCCTACGAGTGTGTGTGTATGTGTGTATAGATATGCGTGTACATGTATGTCTTTGTGTGTGTATGCGTGTGTAAATATGTACTTGTGGATGTGTGGAATGTGTGCGCGTGCGCGCAGAGCGTATGTGTGTGGGATGGTGAGTGTGTTGGATGGTAAGTGTGTTGGATGGTGAGTGTGTTGGATGGTAAGTGTGTTGGATGGTGAGTGTGTTGGATGGTGAGTGTGTTGGATGGCGAGTGTGTTGGATGGTGAGTGTGTTGGCTGGTATGTGTGTTGGATGGTGAGTGTGTTGGATGGTAAGTGTGTTGGATGGTGAGTGTGTTGGATGGTAAGTATGTTGGATGGTAAGTGTGTTGGATGGTAAGTATGTTGGATGGTGGGTGTGTTGGATGGTAAGTATGTTGGATGGTGAGTGTGTTGGATGGTAAGTATGTTGGATGGTGAGTGTGTTGGATGGCGAGTGTGTTGGATGGCGAGTGTGTTGGATGGTGAGTGTGTTGGATGGTAAGTGTGTTGGATGGTAAGTATGTTGGATGGTGAGTGTGTTGGATGGTGAGTGTGTTGGATGGTAAGTGTGTTGGATGGTAAGTATGTTGGATGGTGAGTGTGTTGGATGGTAAGTGTGTTGGATGGTAAGTGTGTTGGATGGTAAGTGTGTTGGATGGTAAGTGTGTTGGATGGTAAGTGTGTTGGATGGTAAGTATGTTGGATGGTGGGTGTGTTGGATGGTAAGTATGTTGGATGGTGGGTGTGTTGGATGGTAAGTATGTTGGATGGTGAGTGTGTTGGATGGCGAGTGTGTTGGATGGTGGGTATGTTGGATGGCGAGTGTGTTGGATGGCGAGTGTGTTGGATGGTGAGTGGGTGGGATGGCGAGTGTGTCGGAGGGCGAGTGTATTGGCGAGTGTATGGGAGGGCAAGTGTATTTCATTTCATAATCAAGATAATAATGATAATGATGTGCAGTAGTGCCGTTAGTCTCACGAGTTTCCTTCTGTTGGTCACAAGCTGAATTGTGCTCCTGTTGACAAATGTCACCCATGAAAGGAAACCTAGAGAAGTAGAAAATTTATTACACTCAAGTCACGTGTGCTGAATAAATCTTGAACTGCAGGTAAGAGTTCATACATAATCAACCGTTATGACCATGCCGATCATTTTCCTATTAGACCATCGCCAGTCTAGATTCAAAACGCAAACATGAATCACGATAACGATAGAATCAGCGTTCAGACGACCTTCTCTCCAATCACGTTTCTCCTCGGATTCGGGCCGATCAGTGCGCATCGCACTGCGCAGTTTGATCCAGGAAGTATAGGTCAACTTTTACGCGCGCGTTTTCTGGCTTACGTGGGCTGCTTGACTAGCACCGGAAGTAGGCCGACACAATGACGTAAGAGAACCATGATTCAAAACTCAGTTGCGTTCAAGCGACCTCTTTCGAACGTGATTCTGCAGAAACGCATTTCCAAACGCCCCTATTTTCGCGGTTCATGTTTGCGTTTTGACTCGCGTTTATATTCAATTTCGTCTGAACGCTATCGTGATTCTGCAGAAACGCGCTTTGAATCATGAGTCTAGAGCAAAAAAGTGTCGCATGAACGCAACCAGATTGTCTTTGTCATTTTTGAGGTGGTTCTGCCACCCAGAGTGTGTGATATGGGGGTGGGGGACCACGGGGGTTTGAAGGCAGTTTATTTGTGAGAGGACAGTGGTTCAAATGAGTCTCAGAGTATCACAACCTTGCACCTTCTCCTTTCCCCGTCCCCCACGACACTCAACCATCCGTCACGAGGGGACGGACGGAAGGACTTTGCCCATACTTATCTCAGGTTGCTATCTCAAGTCAACACACAAGGCGAAGACAAATCAAAACAAGCCAAACAAACGACAACTGAAACAACAAGAGCTTCTCAATAACCCTTCAAGTGAAAGTGCTCACGGAGATAACCCATAATGCACTGCCAAGGGACCTAGTCGTCACGTGAATCACCTTAAGGCGCCATCTTCAATCGGGGGCGATTTTCAGCGCATTCACACACGTCGCATATGTTATATTGAAACCTCAGTTAACGATGGAAAGTATGTCACTCCGTTTACACACCCCCAATACTACTAGGTGTTTAAAACTTTTTACACTTTTGAAAAAAGATTAAAGATCAGTTTCATCTTAAATCAAGCTGAAGTTCAAAAATCAAACAGTCAAGGGATGTGATTTTTTTAGAGATAGGTCTTGTGACATTCCATTAATTACTTGTAATAATCCTAAAAATATTCAATGAGATTTTCACTTTAAGACAAATTTGGACCTCAAATTGTCTGTATGAGATGATAGATCGGTTTACAATTGTAATCAAATTTATGGATGTTTCTTCCCTCGGGGCCTAGTAACGAGTTATTCCATTAAACTGCACCTAACAATGGTATTTCAGTACTTGGAATCCATTTTTCATACAGTAGTTGTTCCTATGGCGGACAAACCTCGGGCAAGCTTTCCAGTTGTCAGGGGCAAGCTTTCCAGTTGTCAGGGGCAACCTTTTTAAGCTAGTATGCATAAAATTTGTGAGACTGCCGCTCTTCTTTCAGAAAAAAAAGGGTGCCTCGTACTTTATCTCAATTTGTTATTTTTTGTCCGTTGTTTTTGGAAACAGAAATTAAAACAAATACAATGTGCTGCAAATGAGTATTCCACCAATACCTAATTTAACCAAATAACTAGTCTAACGGCAATGCTTGATATACTGACCTAATTGTTTACTTTTGTCTAAAAGTAGCACATTTTGCAACATGATATATTTCACGCAAATTTGAATATTGAGCCATCTCGTATTTTGCCTAGGAGAGTCATGGCGGTCATTACAAACAGTGAATTAGTAGTATTGACCAATTTCAAACATAACATTTGAATGGTACAATGTGATTTGGTGCAATTATTGCTGGGGACTGACTCTTGGATCCCTTTTCCATCATGTCGGTGGTTTCGTTCAATTTCATGTTTTCATGTTTGTTCAATAACGATTGCTGGTATCCTCCACGACATTTTTCTTACTGTCAGAGTTCATCGAGTATTTATATCTTATACCAGAATTACATGTTCAAGTTTACATTGCTTATCACTTTGTTTTGTGTATAGCTGTGTTCCCACCGCCGATTCGATCAACTTGATCGCGAGCTGGACCAAGCGATCGGATACTGGTCTGGTTCGCTCGATCGATCGATCGGTAGAAGGGTCGTATTGGGCTGCATTGGTCGACATCGCTCCGGCTACATACCCAAAGCTTGTTCACATGTCATACAAAATCGGGCTTGGTTAGATCTTAGCCATGGATTTGTCCGTCGTGATAGGGACAATCGAGTGGATCTGATTGGCAATGGGAACTTAGCATAATGTCAGTACGTTGATAATGCTACTGAGTTGTGTTAACCCTCTGCTTACCAGACGACTTGCCGTTTTATCATATTTACGTCTTTTACCTGTTAACCCTAACATGTGTGCCAGATAAAATGCTGTTCTATGGAAATTGTGTGTATCTCTTAAAAATAGATTAACACGTGACACACAGTGGGTTAACGCATAGGCAAATAGCGCATAAAGAGTTAGTACATCGCAATAGTTACCTTGTCATATAACGACTTTGTTAGCTCAAGATTTCATGAGTGGACCGTTTTGCAATTCAGCGTTTGCTGAAAGGATATAGCCCTCCACACCAAGTGAGAAATGTGATTAAATGAATGCAATAGAACGTAATGCAACAATATGTCGGTTGACATTTTGACTTATGACTCTCAAACCCCTTAACTTTCTTCTTGAGGTGGCCGCCCCGTGTTACCCTGATGGACTACTTTAACACTGATGCGACAGGCTCAGCCACAGGGCGCTATTGAAACAGAATATCCTCTGACGGCACCGGGATCACGTGATCTCCTGGGGGACTGTCACCTGACCGGAGCGGCATTCCGTCCGACGTGTCGTGACAGGCCCGACGGGGGCACGCACGAGAAGCGATGACTGGGACTACGAGAAGACGTTGGGGAGGAAGATGAAAGGAAAGACCCGTCTTCCTGTTCAATGCCTCCTCACATTTAACATCTCATTCAAGTCCGTCTGTATTTGTATATCTCGCAGTCCTCCCCCCCCCCCCCCCCCCATCCTTCTACAACCTACGTCCCCATCCTTTCGTTGAACACGAGTGTCGTGTCACAGGTGCTCTAAACTGACTTCATTTATCATATGATAAAGTATAATATAATACATGATATAATATAATACATCAATTATATATATAGTATAGTTATGATTCTGTGAAAATAACTATTCAAGAGTTAGCACAAAACCGGGAGTCAGACCTGTGTGAAGAACAAAAAATGCAGACTGTACGTTTGTAGACATGACAATTATAGTTACAAACGTAAGCCTCTCTATTCATCTACCTCATTTCATAGCCACCCACCACACGTCTATATGATTCACATGATCCAATGTCAGACTTAACCCTCTCAGTATCATCATCCATGTAGAGTCATATTGGAATCACAACACGAAGGCAATGACTCCGAGAATAACAGAGTTAAGTCTCTGTCTCTCTAACTCACTTCACACCCCATCCTCTGTGACAACCGTATCCATTACTCGATGGATAGCCGCATCAATATTAATAGCATGATAAATCAAAATGGTATGAATTTCTAAGGATAGCTTGTCATTGGGAGTTTGTATTTTATCCACATCTTTACTCACACGCTGCACGGGCATCAATCATATCGAATCACCATTCATACCCGCTAGGTGGCGCGCTTTAAATGAGATTTGCTTGGTAAAAGGTTCATTAGCGTGTGTGTTTTTTAAAGCAAAATAATGAAGCTTGTATTAATTAAGGATTACCTGTGATGTTTTTCCTAGATGGAGACATAGACTATTCAACTGCACTGATGTCCGCTTCGCTTTCATCTTTAACCCTTTGTGTCTCAGACAAAATACATAATATACGAGTAACGGTAGGAAGACACATTCGTGGGACGAGGGTTATTAATGAGGGGTACATTACGCCATCAGCTGTGCCTGGTCGTATTGGTATTGGGCCGTGTGCGTGAGGGCTGCTAAGAGCTTGATCAATAGCAAAGGCGAACAGTCACTCTCGAATAATGGGACCTTGGTGTTTGTCCTGTCTCGCTGGCACGTGGAATAAACTACCACGTGTTTGTGCTGTCTGATCCCAAGTACGATTAACCCTGACAGACACGAACATGGTGAAAGAGGTACTTTCATTCCTGGAAGGACAGCGCCGAAGCAACAACTTTACCTGCTTTTCTTGTGGCAGAATACAAAAGAGTCAAATATATCTCAAATGTGTCTTGTGATTTTTAGTTATACACTCAATTCACATAGATGATCATTTTTTTTCTGGCACACAAAGGTTGGAACGATTTAAAATAAAATATGTATATAATATGCCCCATGTCTTCACAGCATAAGTGAAATTTCACTAATGTGAGTTAAACTTTTGCAAAATATGAAAAAAAAAACGGATTTGATGATATTCAGCAATTATAAGGACAGCGTATTCATAATATTCAAAAGGTCTGAACTCGAACCATGAGAAGCTACATCAAATTGTACATTATGCAATGCTATTGACACGACCAATTACAATGGTATCGGTCAAAATGCAGTAAGCTGTAAGGTGATAAACAACTGATACAATCATTGGTGCGTAACATTGGTGTTGCTGTAAACGTACTGCCCCTATCTGAGTATTGGTGCTAGATTGATTTAGATTAAGCAGCAAATGTGTTTTCATTAGATACTGTATTGTTTGTCATAATGTGTCATGGTGTGATAGAAAAACAACACGATGGAAATGTGGTGCATTAAAATGGCTAAAGGTCATGAAACTCATCAGGAATCAGCAGTATACCCTAATGAAAATGTGTGTGAAATACCACAGTCATAGCCTTACGAACATTTTCAGGAAAAAATAAAAAAAAATCCTTGTTTCGGTTTCAATCGTATCGTCCCTTCCAGCGCGCGATGCGGGCGCTGCTCCCATTGAACACATGCACTGTTGATCGGACCGATGCGGATCATAGCACACAGCGGTCTCCGGTCTCTGGGCTATAGGTTTCGGACAAGCCGCCCTAAACCACTTCAAAATCGAGCGATCGCTAACATTTAGCCAAAAAGTCAGTTTCCAGTTTTATCTTTGGGAGGAAAGTTCTAATACAGTATTTTCTTCCTTTCTCCATAGTTGTTACCAATGTTATTGTTTGAACTGCCCAAGGGACAGAACACTATTTACAAAGGAAAGAAGGATTGGTATGGTGGTCGAGGATTTTAATGTCATGCAACCACGTCGGTACGAAAAGTGAACTATGAAGAAAATGATTCAATAGCTGTATTCAAGACAATCCATTATTTTGTACCACAACTCAAATGCTCATAAACACCATAAATGTTTAAAATACACAGAAGTTCTTGCACATGTACAAAAAAAAAGATAGGTGAGTAATAACATACACACAAGGTAGCTTTTGCAAATGATGTAATTATTTTTTCTCCAGAAGCTAGACTGCGGAGATTTGAATGAAAATGTCATTGAGATATTTTTAACAGAGTGCCCCAATAAATTGTTCTTAAAAAAACCCCTAAAAAGCATCCCTACCAGATACTAGATAGAGTACTAAAATCGAACATGCAGATGTCCTTAACCTTTGGGGTGAGCAAACTGCTCTCTTAATTCATGAAAAGGACACACAAATCTAGAAAATTCTTGCTTAAAATCTTTGGCCAAACAACTCGCGCAGACTTCGAGAGCAAAGTAAATAGCAAAGACACGAAAATCATCCGTCACGGAGAAATTAGCATGCCGGCTGTTCCCATAACCACAATGTGTATATTCATGTATGTGCACCAGAACGTTGAACAGTACTCGGCGTACACGGAGGGGCTGTGCCCTCAAGTTCCGAACAAGGAAAACGCAGTCAGTGTGGAGAGGCGCGCTATGGAGGAAACGCACTAAAATGGTGGTTGTCGCTACTTCTAGGCTTCCAGCCCACACGTGACATGAATACGTCAGGTGTGTATGAGAGGGGCCTTTAGTACACAGGAGAGACCATGACAGAGAGGCAGTGGGAACAATGCGTAATGTTGAGAGGATAAAGGTTAGGAGGAGATAAGACAGAAGAATACAAGTGTGATAAATCACAGTCCCTCGTGAGCAAATATCAACTGCAGGCTCGGAAAAGTTTTGATTTCCCGAAGCCAAATCGCACGTCTCTTTTCCCCTTTGATGGCAGGGAAAAAAAAAACTTTTTAGGTTTTCACATAACAGGTACCGGACAGAATTCTAAATAAGAACGAACTAAGCTCGTCGCCGTAAAAAGTCGTAAAAGTCGACACGCTATCTATCTAAATGGATACAAATAAGTGAAACCTTCGATATATCGTTCTTTCTATTGTCTTCTGTATTAGGCAGCTTGTCAAAAGTCCCTGCCGCGTCTTTTGCTGTCAAAACCCCATGCGTCTTTTCAATGCGGCTTTCCTGATCAGCGTTCTTTTGTGTTGAAAGGAACGGTGGAGTTCAAAGGCTTATTCATACCAGCGTTCTTTTGTCCGTCTTTCCGGCCACTCCTATTTTGTATTCGCATAGCGAATGATCAAATCTAAATAGCTCCCTCTACGACCAAAACTCTCGCATTCGTTCGTAATGACTGTACATAAAGTGAGTTCTGTAATTTCGGGCGTGCATGAAGCCATCGAGTGGAAGGGCACTTTGACTCAATAAACGACATATCAAACACGTCATCAAATGTTACTAATGTTTTCAATTTGTTGCATGAATCATGAATAATCTTTCCTCTAATGGACGGGGATTAATTCATTCTGTCTAATATGATAAAAGTATTTCTACATGTAATTTGGTTTCCTCGCAATTTTTTACTATGTGCATGCAGGCTTTATATATTTGCTACGTATATGTCCCTATCAGAGATATAGGATGGGGTGACTATAACTTGCGCATATTTTAAAGATGATATATGATGGTGATATCAAATCAAAGATTTACTCTCAATTCACCAAAGAAAATCGTCTAAATTCATAAATACCAAATGGACGGCAAGATACTAAAAGTCGATTTGCTCGACGTAACTATCAATTCGTTCAAAGGTTTTCGAAGGTATCGCCATCTCAAAATTCTATGCCGATCGGCAAATGCACGCTACAGGCTAAAGAAAGTCATGAAAAAAATAATTTTGACCTCATTTCACGCAAGATAATTGTGCAAAGAAAGTCAGGCAGATAGAGGTAAGATATTCATGTGTGGATGCAGGTCAAGACGCCATATAATCGGTTGAAACTGT
This sequence comes from Arbacia lixula, assembly GCA_963669155.1. Taxonomy (NCBI): domain Eukaryota; kingdom Metazoa; phylum Echinodermata; class Echinoidea; order Arbacioida; family Arbaciidae; genus Arbacia; species Arbacia lixula. The sequence goes on from OZ022593.1 coordinate 2,405,307, forward strand.
TAACTCATCATAAGTTCATGTAAATTAAACCGGCAGTTTTCTGTAACTGGCTAAGCCCGCTTAATAAACTGCCGATTTATCATGACTTTTAATAATTTCCGACCCGCCCGGCCTTGACAAGAACTCCCGGTTAATCGTAGCTATTGATAGAGACCGCCCATATCATTTTAAGAAACTATTCATTCGTCGGAACTTCGAAACCGGCATTTTACCGTAAGCCGTATCGCTACTAAACTACCGATTTTTCATGACTATTGATTATTTCCGACCCGCCCTTGATATGAACTCCCGGTTTATCGTGATGGTTAATAGTCAAATACCCGTCCTTTTGATTGAGAAACGGCTATAACTAATAAACACCGACACGCTCTTCACGGGGACTACAAGTCATTAAATCGGCAGTCAATAGGAGGTATTCACAAAGTAAGGACCGCCCTTTTAAGAAAATACCAATTTATCGAAATGATTATGGAACTAGCACGCAATCGTAAAAAGCAAGACCAAACCTTTTCAATAAATTCCTGTTTTATTTTAATTTTTAGACCCGCCCTTTAAAGAAACTACCAGTTTAACGTATTCACATGCCTAATTAAACCAGGCCCAGAGCTAATGGTAAGGCAGTGCCAAACTCTTTGAAGAAACTACAGTTCATTTTACCGTAACTCCCGATTAACTTTTGGTTTACCGTAATTCTTAAAGCCCGCCCTATTTATAATAATTTGACGATCTATCCTAACTACATTGTGGTGTATCATTTCGAGCAACCATTTAAGAGACGGTCATGCCTACTTCATCGCAACTTGGCTATTAGTAAGCACTCACCATCTTTGATAATTAATTACTGCTGATTGCATGTTCGCGAATGTAAAATAAAGCCAGACCAGCCCTTGAAATAAAACTACCGGTTTATCGTAATGATTAATAAAGCCAATCGGCCCGTCCTTTAAGAAAACTGTCATACCATGAAATAACCCCAAACACTCTCTTTGAAGAAACTATACCAGTTTTCATAACTATTGATAAAGCCAGGCTCGTGTTTTGAGACCGTAAGCAATCGTAGATCTTCAAAACGCAGGCCCACCCGTTGGATAATCTACCCGTTTTCGGAACTATATACAGAACCGCGTCATTGTTAATAAACTGATTGTTTTATTGTAACTATTACTAATTCGCGACCGGCCTTGAAATAAACTACGAGTCCATCGTAATTATCGATAAAGCCAGGCCCGTCTTTTAAAAACGGCAATCAATCCAATAGCTACATAATAAAACAAGGCCTGACATTTAAACACTAGAAATATCTTAACTATGTGGCAAAACCCGCATCAGTTTTTAGGAAATATGGATTTATCTTAATCATTATATTAAGGCTCAACCCGACCTATTACCCTTTTAGTCCCATAAGCGATACACTGTGTTGTAATTGACATGGGATTACCACTGCTTGGTACTGACGGGGTTAAACAAAAAAATATCGTAACTACTGATAATTCCTGACCCGTCCGTGAAAAAAAACAACAACCAGCTTATCTAACTTTTAAGCCAGGTTCGTCTTTTGAAACCGATAACCAATCCCAGCTTATAAAGCCAGGCTCGTCCTTTAAATAAACTACTATCGTAACTATCAGCGAAGCCCACCTTAAACTGCCCATGTATTGTAACTAGATCACAGACCCTCCCTTGAAAGCAACTATACCAGTTTATCGTCACAATTGGCAAAGCCGATCCATCGTATCTCCGCCCTACAAATGGTACATGTAATGCATACGTCCTACCCACATTGCATTGTGGCGAGTACCAAAACAAAGATTATACCATCTATTTTCTCTCCCCCACTTGAATTTAACAAAAAGGATGGCAAAAATATTGGCAAAAATGGAGTGGCATTTGAAACGTGTATGCATTCCATCGCCCTTTTAAAGAAAATACTAGTTTATCGTAATATTGACAGGCCTAATTAAACCATACCCGCCTATGAAATAAATGTACTGTCGGGTTATCACAATTATTAAAAGAACCAGGTCCGCCTTATGGAACAGGCATTCAACCGTAGCTAATAGTAAAGCAAGGCCAGATCCCACAAATAAATCCTGTTTTGACGTTTTAAACGTTTGGTTTACCCTAATTCTTTAAGCCCGTAATGCATTATGTATAATTGAGCTGCTGATCTATCCTGACTACATCGTGGTGTATAAATAATCCCAAACCTTCCTTTAAGAAACGGTTATGCCTACCTCATCACAACGAGGCTATCAGAAAGCACGCACCTTTTTTTTTTATAACAAATTACTGCTGATTGCATGGTCGTGGCTGTAAATATATCCAGACTCGCCCTTGAAAGAAAACTACGGTTGTATCGTAAAATTAACAGATAATAATAATAAAGTCGATCCATCGTATATCAGCCCTTCACACAAAACTAGTCATGCAAAATTAACAGCATGTACTGCACTCTTTTCATTGTGCAGAGTACCAAAACATAGATTATGCATTTTCTCTCTCCCCCTCTTGAATTTAACAAAAAAGGATGGCAAAAATAGTGCGTTGAGACGCTACTTGTAGTTGCCTGATTACATGAGCCTGAAATATGAAAGAAAAAGAAAGTTACTCAACCATGCGCATGACGTCACCTTCGGGGCTCTTAGATGTAACACTTACAATGCGCAGTCTATTCAGTAGGAAGGGGACTCTTTTGTAAATCAGAGAGATCATTAACGCTATCGCATCCTGCATCTTACCCGATGACCAGACAATGACCACGAAGTCCAACTGGGGAGTATTCCGGAGTATGCGCTAACTCTTTGCGCATGTTGAAAATAGGGCGATAGGCCTACTCATCTCTTTGGAGATAATCACCAATGATTGTGCAGCGCTTCTAGCCGGATTTGCCGTTTATTATACTCACCATGAATAATAAAATTAGGAATAAAATACGTCAATTCCGCAAGGGGCCAACTAAGTTTTAGGGCGCGTAACTGAGAATACGACGCGGAATGCACAGACAACGGCAACCTTCAAGTGTACCGTGCGTGGCTGGTACAAACAAGAACGGAGGGATAAATAATAAAGAACTCTTATTTGAATTCACGAAAGTCTTATTTTCATTCATGAAAAAATAAGATTAAACAATTTGATATTCATGCCTTGACCTTTCGAATTTAACCGTATATTTAGCTAATCTTTTCAGCACATTATTGATACTAGTGATATCAACACCAAAAAGTGAAAAATTGCCCATACAGCTATGACACAATACAAATGTTATTGACAACATTGCGGGATTTGCCTAGCATGAACACTCATCGAAGCACGAGGAGTTATTCCGATACCAGTCGTGATCATGTATAATGATACGATTGTGAAACCATTAGTAACGCATTGGTTGAACGACGATTAAGCATGTACTTTAAATACTAAACGAAAATGGTCGACCTTTCTCTCTCTATATATATATTTATATATAATTCTTATTGTAATCAGAACGTTTCCATTGAAGTGCCCATAATTTATTGTCACAAGTGTGGTTGATTTTAGTGTTGTTGTTGTTATGTCGTAGTGTATTAGTTGCAGTAGAATTGCTAGAAGCATCAAGTACATTGTGTTGAATCATTTCAAAATCATTGTTAATGTTAAGTTGTTGTTTCTTTTAAAGTATACAATATTAACTTCGAATATATGACAACTTATCAACGTTATGCATTGTCAATCGTTATTCATTCACTGTAATGATTAAGAAATCTCTGAAAGTAAGACAATACACAACTTTCATGTGGTGAAAGAAACCTTCTGGAACGATCATTTTTTTTACATAATAGAATGTAGAAAGCAAAGAGAAAGAAAGATTGCAATCAGGCAAATGAATGATATCTAAATTAACATACGTTTGCATCGAGATCTATTGAGATTAATGTTACAATAACGAATGTGATACTAGTTAGTATAACAATTACATTGACGGGAAATATCATTAAATTAGATTCTTATTACGATTAAATGTTTATTTTGCTAGTGCAACGCCAATTTCAGTTAAATATCGTAGAGAATGAGACGTTATGGAAATATCAACCCGGAAGTGTACACAGGATAACGTCGCGTTAGCGTTCACTGATGCATACAGCATGTACATGTAGCACTGCCAATTTGCATGCGCGTGTACTCATGTGTCGAGTTCACTGGTCGAATTCGGTGGATACTATTATACCATGGCGTTTCCCGCCCTCTGCACTAAACTTCCGTATAGGCCCTTCCGCGCGGGCAAGTTATGTTCAAGTGACGGAAGTATAGTTTTATAGTGAATAACATGGCCGTCGCCAGGGGGGTGCGGAGGGTGCGAACGCACCCCCCTTCAGGACCAAAAAAAAAATAAAAATAATAATAATAAATAAATAAATAAATAAAAAAAAAGAAAACAACATCAGAGGGGGAAGGGGGGGTAGGGATACTTGAGGGCTCTTTTGAAAAAGATCTAGGCGAAATACTATTAGTATTAGTAGATCCATATTCATACGTTGTTTTTTGTGTTTTTGTGTGTTTTTTTTCATAAAAAGCACCCCCCCCCCCCTAGAAAAAAGCTGGTGACGGCCCTGAATAACGTAATGAAAATTTGTCTAAACCAGTCCCTTTAGGGATATTGATCAGGGAGAGCTATTGCTGCCCATATGTCGTTCATTTTACTGTCTGTATATCGCGAGTGCGTCTGTGTAAAATGCGTTTGTCATGAAGCCAGATTTATCAGTGAAAGCATTTTATATTACACAGACGCTGGTATCGAAACTCGTAAACGTACATATTTATTTCATTTACAAACTTTTCTTTTCGCAAAAGTTTATTTTTACAGAGCATAACATACATTTCCACTTTATGTTGATTCCGATGAGGATATTCGTATACAAACACAAACAAGTCAGTTTACGATATTTTGTGAGACTTCAGATTCCCTGAGTGTACTATTTCCTGGATCTGTCTGCGCCGAGTATTCCTATAGAAGCAGCGAATTCCGAACTCGCTCTATACATTATTGCTTTTGTGCATAATATGCAGCACTCACGCGCGCTATCGATTGATCGCTGTTATACACAGTACATGGCCCGAAATTGAATAGCTTACAATGTTGTAAGCCGTCTCGTTTGTGGTATCCACCAAGTCATTCATGCGTATACAGGTTATCGGGCCGGTCTATTATTGAGGTAGAATCCGGGATTGAAGCTCCATTGAATATAGTGGAGGATTATTAGTTGGCGCTTAATCGATATAGGGCTTTCTTTTCATCTGCAATGAAAAGACAGGAAATCCGTGCTTTTGAAAAATTCAAGCTGGGCAGATCATTGTATCATTTTTTAAACCTGGCAACCGATGCACGTACTTCAAAGAAAAGATTGAAGAATAAAATGCATCGCTTTTATAACGAACGATTTCGCAGACGAAACGATGATGAACGCATGATCCTATAATGATGAGAAATGATAAAACTTATGATACTTAGAACAGTTCCCAAAACGTAGGAGGAGACGCAAGTAACAAGACTATTGGCACTTTTACTAGTCCAGCCTCTTTAGTTTTCTAAGGGGGATTGCGCTACCCCCTTCCCCTCTTTAGTTTTCTAAGGGAGTGCCGCGAGAACCCCGACCCCCCCCCCTTTCCTCGAAAAGTAATATTCTCAAAACAATGAAAATTGTGTGTGTGTGTGTGTGTGTGTGTGTGTGTGTGTGTGTGTTGTACCTGATGATATTTTGTTGATTTGGAGGAAAATAAAGAAGCGAAAAATTGAAACGAAAAAACGAACCTATCCCTAAAACAAATTGTGAGATCGAATTTGTTTTTTTTTTATAAAATGCAGAGGGATGTCAAAACTCCTTATCATTTTTGTTATCATTTCACAATGCCGGCCTGTACCTGTGATGGTTATGTTGTATAGATTCTTCAACTGCTTCTACCCGTGTAACATTTTAATGCTGTACTAGTATGTGGTTATCTAGACTATACCCTTTCGTATTCTATGGCAGTCATCGCGCAAACTATTTTTCGAGATCTTCCTTTTTGTTTTGGCGCGGCGAATTGGACGGGGATATCAGTTTTTACTCTTCATTGTCTTACAGTATTTACTTAGTGGTTCGCTTTGAAACACTAAAGTTTAGTAGTTATACAATTCTGAAATAGTTCAGTATAGTTGTTTGAATGCTCCAACCTCATAACTCTCTCGATTCAATTGGGCGGGAATTCGTGATTTGGGGTCAAACAGGACGAGAAATAAACACGAATCACACACAAGATATTATTCCGTAAAAATATTGTACTTAGAAATAAGTATATTTTATTGTAAAGTCATTATAAAGCATTCAAAAATTATCTGAAAAATCGAGTACCTAGCGCGAGGCCTTATCCAAAGGCTATCTGAATCAGAGTCGTATATTTTTTTTGGTGATACTGTTTGATATCGAGTCCAGTTTTATCACGGCGATATTTCCTAAAATGAATGTGTTAACGTAACATAATTTCTGCTGCCGCTGGAGAGATAGGTGGAGAGATATACATGAAGATGATAAATTTAATGAGATAAATTTACAAATTTATCGAGAGATAGATAGTTTGATAGATTTATAGATATATAAATAGATAGACAGACAGAGATGTATATACCTAAATAGAGAGACAGAAATTGATAGATAGATAGATAGATTGAGATAGACAGCTATTAATGAATATACAACTATATGAAGAGATAGGTAGTTTGTTAGATATATAGATATATAAATAGATAGGCCGACAAAGAGATAGGTAGGTTATAGATAGATCGATAGTCAGATAGATAGATAGACAGGCGGATAGATGGAAACACAGACAGATAGATAGATAGATAGATAAATAGAAGCATAGATAGATAAATATGAAATATGCATATGTTATTATTTGTCGCATTGGTGATCATTTCTAAAGACGAGCATCAAGTTAAATTTGGCCGTAGTCGTCCACCCCCCCCCCTCCCACCCTTCAATCTAATTAATGTGTGGTGTTGCTCGTTCGGTCGATATAATGTTAGATAAATAACTGTTTGATAGTGGATACTGTACGTAGCCTTCAAAACTACATATTATTTTCAAATGGTGGTCAGTATGGAGACATTTTTGAAAGACACAATTCATCATCACACATAAAAAAATCGTTCAATTATTAGAAAAGGAACCAGACGGATAGCCAAAAATAACTGACAATGCGCGCTTATTCTGGGTTGGTCTTTTTTCTTCATGTTACATTAGTTTGCACGCTGAACTATAGAGTCTATAGACATTTTCGATCACCCATTCACTTCATAATCCGACCTTGAAAATGAATGGCAATGGCGGGCATGCGTGTAGTATTGTGTAGTAGGTAGGACAAACGCTAACAATAACGATGATTACCTAACGTTTGCAGAGCGCCTCATCCTGAAATAGGCAAAAGCAAGAGGGTCTTACTATCCGTCGAAAGGCTTCAAAACCGTTTGATTCTGCCGCTAGTTTGTCCGAGATCCATCAGCCAATCAGCGCAGAGAATCTCGATTACACATAGCTTTTCAGATGAGTGCACACAGTCCGCTCCGCTCATGACTGGACATTTTTCTTGATAAGAATTATTTGTCAAGTCTTGCAATTATTTGCAAAATACTCCAAAATTTCAAATGACACGATATATGTTTTATTTCATTTTTGGCAAGCCCAATGTTTTCCCTTTCAGATCGTGTAAATTTAAGATTGATATATGGTGTAGTGTGTCAAAAAAAAAAATGTCCGTTTGAAAAACAGTGGTAAAAAATTTATAGTTGAGTCGCACATTTGCGACAGCGGCACGTTACCCCTTAGTTGCAAAAATGCGACAGCGGCGGGTTAAGAGTTAAAACTTCGGTCTAAGGACTGCTCTGCCCCCCCCCCCCCACCTTCCCACTTGCATAGGGACATGGGGCTTGGAGGCCATGGATCCCCCCCCCCCCCCCCCCCTAAAAAAAAAAAAAAAAGTTTCACGCCCAAGAAAGAAGGAGAAAAGGAAATAAGGAAGAAAGAAAAAGGGTCTTTTTTGCGCGCTCGCTTTGCTCACTCGCATCTTTTTAAAAATAATCTTGCCCCTCCCCTGAAAACTAAAAGAAAAAAAAATCCATCACAGAGAACAATATTCGTGTCAGTCTCTACCCCCCCCCCCCTCCCCCCAATCCGTGTCACCGATCGACACCCATGGACAGGACACATAGGCCTATTTTGTCGATGTACCATTAACCACTACCAACAACAAACAACAAAGTTTACTGAATAAAAACATGGTGATGATGGCCATGGTGGTAATGATGAGGATAATGATAATAAAAATAAAAATAATTACAATAAAGCGTCATTTATCTAAAGGGGCGTCTATTCCAACCCGAAAGATCACTTATCATTGCTATTTCCCCCCCTTCTTTCGATTTTAGATTATTTGTAAATACGAAACTACACAAAGCCTTAACAGTTTGGGGGAGCAGATGATAGCGCTCCATTTAACTGTTATTTATTTTATGTTTTCATTTCCATTACCATGTAATTTCTTCATTTATATGCTCTCAATACACAGGGTAATACCAGTATGAATTCATTATCTATATCATGTCGTTCCATTTGCTCTATGCTCTTTCATTCCTGTAGCTCTTTATAGTAGGCCTACATAATACAAAAAATCTTTACACGGCGAAAGTGTCTATAGACCTATGAGACATACACAATGTATGGGCCCGACACGCCTATTCAAAGTGACATCCTTGTTGATCCAGTGTATCTTGTCATTTCCTGTATTTTATTGATTTTTGTGTCCTAGTAAGTCGCAAGCTCTACTGAGTCGCGGGCAACTCTATTGTGACGAAAAAAAAGGCTTCTCGCTCGGGAGGTCAAGTTTATTGAAATTGTAGCAAAAGTAGTATTTTACATCATACAGTATGTAGACATGGAGGCCTTCGGAAAAAAGTCCAAAGTAGTGAATTCGGGGATAAAAAGTACGCCTGAAGTTAATATTTCTATTTCAGAGAAATTCGCCTTCTAATTTAGCTTTGTCGAATCACTGCTTTACACTATTGAACAGGCTTTTTTTTTTTATTAATATTATTGTCCCCATGGGAAATGAAATCTGTTCAGTCACGATGAAAATGAATAGATTTCATTTTCGAATGCGAATGTATTTTAACATTTATTTGTTTCATTTTCTTATCCTAGTTTTGTATAAAAGAAAGAAAGAAATTGGACTCAGTCTGATTTGTTTAAAATATTCTTATCAGCGAGAACATTATTTGTTTTTTTAATCAACATTTCTAGAACAGTAGGTATATATCCTTCAACTTGAAACAACATGTTTGTGGTAAAGTATATTCCAGGAAACAATTGGAATTCAACGGAACTTATTATTACCGAAACCTGCAAGCAGAGGTTAGAGATATTTGTTGAAGCGGGACTTTGAAAATTATAAGTAGGCCTACATGTCGCTGAAGATTGGAGAGAGGCCTACGTAGTTCAATGATAGGCATAATCGCCGTGAACCCAGCGTTGTGAACATAGATGGCGCTCTTGCAAAAAACAGAAATATCAAACAGTTGGTCATGCTTGTCTCAAAAAGATTAAAAGGAACGCGTGCGGCTTTCCCGCAAAAGTGGACGCTCGCGGCGTGAATTGAAAGGGCACTCACGCGTGGTAGAGAATAATACCAAAGGAACGCTATTCGGCGTTCCCGCTGAATACGCGGCGTCGCCGGTGCACAGACTTTTGACAAGGTGCCTTATTTCTTACATTTGTATGTGCATAATATATGCGTTGTAGCGAGCGTCGATGCGTGTAAGTGTGTGTGTGTGTGTGTGTGTGTGTGTGTGTGTGTGTGTGTGCATGTGTGCGTGTGTGTGAGTGTGTGTGCATATGTATGCGTGGGTATGTGTATATACGTGTGCGTGTGTGTGAGTGTGTGTGCATATGTATGCGTGGGTATGTGTATATACGTATGCGTGTAAAGTTCGCGTGTGCATGCATTGTGTGTGATGAAATTCGCGGAGTATAGTTCTCTAAATGAGAAATACATTACCAAGCTCTTAAAATAATTTTACCTTAAACACATTTTGTGAAAATAATGCGCTCGAAATCAACAAGTCGCTCAAAAATGGAAAATTACATTATGCACTCGTTTGGAGACGAAATCTGTGTGAATGAACTTATGTAGTATTTAGTGCTTATGTATGATAAATGTGTACATCTTACAAATATTTCATGTTCCAATAATTTAACTCTCTCAATGCCATGCCAGAACAAGCCTATTGACTTATTACACATGACATGCATATATAGATGGTTCTGGGAGGGTAAAGAAGTAATGTCTTAGGACATACCCCTGTCCTTCGTAAAGTGGATGAAGTATCGTCTGCGTTATGAGACTACAAGAGGCCATGCACAGAAACTGCTCTATCATTTGACACATGGAGGGAGCTTTTAATGGTCTTAACTCAAGGCACGATTAATAAAATTAAAGTATCAAATACGCGTCTGTGCTTGCAGACTAAAGAGGGGGCGTGTTTGCTCTAGTTCATTTCCTATTAATACCTGTAGTGCCCTTTAAAAAGTGTTGCTCCTTCCAGCTGCCTTTGTTTTGTTCAGCAGAGGTTGCGATCGGACGATGATATGCTAGGTTTAATTGGTGGCAGCGTTTATCGAGCTCATGAATCTTTAAATGCTCCCTCGAGGTTGACTGCGGCGTGCAGAAGTACCATGCACGGTCAGTGCATTCAAATGGATGATTATCAAGCTCCGTTCACACCAATGCGTACTTGTCATGTCCGTTTTTTGCTACTACTCTCCGCCAGTTTAATTAAAGTGTAGCCATTTTACAAAAGTCGTGAACCTCGACATGGTTCAGCATTATACCCTAAAGATAACATATTTGGAAATCTCACAGTTAGAGCACAAACACGGACATACATATGACAAACTATCATTGTTTATGGTTGACACACCAAGTTTCGTAGCGATAACAGTATAACGTTCGTATAACGGCCAGTGCATCAGTCAGCTGAGCTCTGCTTGCCTCTACACATCACTACTGTGCGGAAAGCCGTTAGGTGCGCTATTGTGTTTCCGGTCTTTGGTCTGATCAAAATTAATCCGAAAAGTCAGTTTACAATTTGATATGTCTTCAATGTTTACAATTAGATTGCTTTGACACACAGAAGGGCTTCCTTACCTTAAATAAATGAATTTTGTTGCGTAATTAAATGGATAATGGGTTATGCTTTTACGCTTCTTCCATCATCCCCAGATCACTGGTATCCGGAATCTTTTAATCATTTGATTAAATTAATTTTTTTGTGATTACTTATTGTTGTTATGGATGAATTGCAAAACAGTTATCGAAGCATGGTCCCGTAATATTTACGACTACAACTCCTAACCATGTACCCTACGGTCCATGCCCTAACCTTTCAACGTAAGGACAGAATACATCGAGGGGGATGTGTGGGTAAATTGTGGTGTGGGTGATTCCTAGTATGGCAAGTGGCAAGGCAAACTGGGATGCGTCCTTATTGTAATACGGATCTGTAATGCAGTCGAAGGAAGCTTAACATGGCAGCTGGAATGCTTGCCTGAACGTGCACCCGACATGACACCAGCAAGTAAACTAGTGTGACATCACACACGTAGTGCCATATTGAACGCGGTGACGTGCCAGTTCGGATCGATTAAAGTATAAAAATAATCCATATAAATGCATTATTTGAATATCGAAACGATGACAAAATAGCGGATTGCAACACTGAAAGAAACAGTTCATGCCGGTTGCTAGCCAGATTAAAGTACCAGTGAGAACAGGGTGCACTGAGGGTTTTAAGTTACTTGGTCACGTTGTGTCGTCATACATTCATGTATGCATCGCCGCGTGAAATATATCCACCACGTGTGCAAGCTTGACAACGTAGCAAATTAAGTTAGTATGTCGTATCCCGCAAGAAATAAACACACACCCCCAGTAACGAATTATAAGGCAGACAAAACGACGAAAAACTGGAAAGTGATGTTTGATTAACAAGTGCATTACTCATTCAGAACGAAATATGTTCCGCGGCAGTTTTAATATGCACTTTGATATACACTTATACATTATCAACAAGGTTCTTTATTTTTGTAGCTCTAATTCATATATTCAATTTCATTCTTCCCTATCACGGTGTTCCATCTGCTTAATATCTCCATTAGCAAGAATGTCTGTCTTTTTCTTTATCTGTACTCTTTTTCTCCACTGTCTGTTTTTTTCTCTCTATCTCTGTATTCTCTATCTTGTTCTATCCACTTTCCTGGAGTGTTTTTCAGCTCTTCTTGTTACATTCCTACTTGCCTCATATTCCCCGCTCCCTCATATTCTTACTCTTTCTTGACCTCTTTCGTCTTCCATCTGCACCCCTCCCACTCTCCGTCCAACCCCATTCTCGTAGCGGGAACGAAACACAAAGTTGTGTTTCACCTGACCGACATTCGTCCAATCAAAGATAAGAACTGTTTCTTGTCCCTCTGCATCGCCCTTCCCTCCTCTTCCACCTCGCCCCCTCCTACATGCCGTTGTCCTTGTCTAATATAACACACACGAGGTTGCATTTCATCTGACCGACATTCGTCCAATCAAAAACAAGGGTGGTCTTCTTGCCCTCTACTTCCCCCTTCTCACCCTTCCTCCTCCCCCTCCCACTTTCCGTTCGTCTTGTTTTCTGAATCCCCCGCCACCCTTCTCCCTTCCCCCCTTTTTCCCCTTCTCTTATTTTTCATGTGGCCATAACGAAAAACATGGTTATGTGTCATCCTACAAACATAATCGGCCTATTTAGTCTGGTTTTCGGACTGTACATCATTTCGGAGAGCCTACAGGTTTCAACGAGTCTCGTCCTAACAGGACTAATATTTGTTTTTGTTTTTTTTGTAAAAAAGGCCGATCCAAAAGTATAGAGCAGAACTGCTACTTCGACCTGAAATGTTTTGGTTGTTTGTTCTGGAAAGGTGTGGATAATACATGTGCAACAGCCTGGCACCCAGAATGCGACCCATCAACCCAAATGATAGTCAGTGTTCCTGTTGTATTCTGACGGACCTGGGGTAAGGCTTTTTTGCCGTTGCTGCTGACCCAAATGCCAAATTTACTGATTCATTTATCACGGTTCCCCCGTCTTCAGCGGAGCGCCAAACTGCCATAATATTCCAACTTCGTGTAACAGTTCTCTTGCCATCCCGCCGCAGGAAAACACAAGTATTAACCTACTGCGTGCCGGGCAAACGCTGCTTTATGCCAAATATGTACATTTCTTGTGGAAGCATGCATCAATGGTGCATAAAGTGTTAAACAAAAGGCGGTGAACGATAACCGCCAGTTTCTCCAGTGTGAAAGTGCCCACATCCGTCATTGATCTACGTTACATTATGTGAGGAAATTGACCGATCGTTAGGGGGGAAAGTCTTGAAGAAGAGATCCCTCTTTTCTGTCTAGATCTGTCGCTTAGAGCTCGGGACGAAGTGACGTAATTATGGCAGACGTAAGAATCTACCTGTCGGCCGCATGTGTACTAATTGTGACAGGTTATAATCGGATATTCATGTGAGTAAACATGTGCTGCTACAGGCATAACGTAAACAGTAGTCAAACGAAGGGTTTATTTCTTGTTTCTTCGATGGAAACTTTATGAAAGCTTAGTTATGACGTGAATACTGTTGGATCACACGTAGTACTGCTTGATAGGTTTATGTGTTTTCCATGTGCACACAGTGGGGCAGTGGCATATTGATGATTGCAATGTCACTAATCGATCGATTATCTTTAGTTTTTTTTATTAAATGCCAAGCTCCTTGCCAGTCATTCATGCTGACATAGCGAACCTGTCCAAAGATAGGCGTGATACTACATGAAAACTTGGAAAAAATATTAGATGACAAAGTTTCATGTTGTAAAAGAAATTTTAGGCATATGCTCAGTAGTATTAAGGATAGTGTGCTCCATCCTGTAAATGAATGAAAGAAAGATTATATATGTCCTACTGAAGTATAAACATTAAATAACTCAAAAGTAGTTTAAATTGAAACGAGTCTGCTAATCAAATAGCCTTTTCGGGGTAAGGTTTCTATACTGTACACCTGCGAAAAGGGCAAATAATAAGGGCGGGTCGGTGTTATTACTCATACATATTGGATGATCCCTTGGAAGAGCAGTTAATACTTAAAGGGCTATCATATTTAAATACAACATAGTATTCTATAAAACTACATAAAATGTAACAAGTAGAAATCGAGTATATTAATCGAAAATAATCAGAATTTAGGTACACCCCCCCCCCCTCTGCTCTTACCCCCTTCTTAAATGTAATTCTCGAATCATAAGTAAGGTACAGAGCCCCCCCCCCCCCCCGCTGTTTTTTCGTTCCCTTCATCTATAATAAATATTAGAATCAGACATGAGATAGAAAGCCCCCCCCCCCCCCCCCATTTTCCCCTCTCCTCTACCCAACGTCATTAACTCTTATCATACAACTTGTGAATAAGTTTACTATCCATATACACACATCGCAAGGATCAGCATTTCTTTGTGGCACACAATGGCTTACATGTAATTCTAGAATCAGAATTGGGGTACAAAGACCCCCCTCTCCTTCCCTCCACCCTTTCCCTTTAAAGGTAATTCTAGCCTTGACTTCACCCCTGTCTCTCTCCCAAGCACCCAGTTGAAATGTAGGTCAAAGTCACACTCCGCCGCGGAGAGGTTCCCCAACACGCACACTACTTGAGGGTTGCCGATTCGACCGCCGTGTCGACGCGAAGGTCATGAAAAATTTAGAAATGTGAGACGCGAATGCAACAAAATAGCTCTGCGCTACCTAGCGACGTCGCTTCCCCGTGTCGTTCTCATAAGAGCCAGATAACGACCAACAACGTGTGTACATGTATGGATGGTGAGGGAGGATTAGAGTGAGAGAGAGAGAGAGAGAGAGAGAGAGAGAGAGAGAGAGAGACAGAGAGAGGAGGGGGAGAGACAGAGACAGAGTGAGAGAGAGAGGGGGGAGGGAGAGAGAGAGAGACAGAGAGAGAGAGGGAGAGAGAGGGGGAGGGAGAGAGAGGGGGAGAGAGAGAGAGAGAGAGAGAGAGAGAGAGAGAGAGAGAGAGGGGGGGGGGGGCAAAGAGAAACGTGTTTCTCTTGTGTGTGAGAGAGATAATTTAAAGGGCTAAATGGTAAAGAGAAGATGGAAGTAATAATAAATGGTATGCATATTTGGGACTACAAGGTGTATGTGCGTGTACGTGTGTATGTATGTTTGTGTGTTGTTGTGTGTAGTGGGGGTACTTAGTGATACATAACGTAAAATAACATAAAGAGAAGGATATGAAATCCTTTACGACGACAGCACGAAGTGTCGAAAATTCCAAAGAGAGAATAGAGCTGATGATGAAATTGTGTATAATTATGGGTATGTATGTTTGGACCTGTGTTTCCTTGTGTATGTTTGATGGGTCTGTGTATGTGTGTTTGTGTGTACAGGGGTGTGGAAGTTTCGTTGTATTATGAGGAATAGTAGACGATAGCTTTATGTTTTATCGATGAAGAACTCGACAAAATCCGGTTACAAAGTCACCTATATTTTATTGAACTTGGGTAAAAGCTTGAAGTTACACGAACAGGAGGACATCTGGGACCGGTGTTAAATGATTAGTATATCATATTCTGAAGTCATATCTTGCCCCAAAATAGCCAAAAGGTTAATTGTCATCACCAAGATAACGTGACGAAACCAGGTGAGTTGTGTCCTCAAATCAAAAGACTCGTAAACCTTTACAGTCAAAATGCTTGAAAAAACAAAACCAATCCCAGACGGACCTCACGCATTTGTGTTATAGCTTATTTTCCGTCTATTTTTGAAAACATACTCCTACGCAGCTAATTAAAGCGTATCAGCGGTGTATATTTAGAGACTTGTTGTAGCTTAAGGGTTGAACGGACGAAAATAATTATTTCGAGACCTACCGTAGGAATAATGAAAACAGTCGACTAAAATAAGGTTGATGCGAAATACACTCTCTTAATATCAAGAGCTTGAAGATATGTAGGCTGCGGTCAAGGAAATAATTAATCATGGACCGTGATGCCCTAGCTCTCCTGGAAATAGAATGGGATACAAAGTGGGCCTAGTGGAAATTCAGGCAGGATGTTTTTCTTTCAGCGCAGATGTAACCATGGTAACAAAGAAACTATGGTCTAAGATATGAACAAAAAATCGATGAAGTACGGTATGTTGTATCCTTCTACACGCATATAAGTCTAGATATGTGTATGTGTGGGTATGTGTGTGTGTTGGGTAGGGGGAGGGAGGGGGATTTGTGTATCATCCCTCTCTTATTACCGTAAGTATCATTCTAACTCGCTGCACGCTTTTCTCACTTTGATTGGGTACATCATTTCTCTCTCTCTTTCTCTCTCTGTTTCTTTCTTTCTCTTTCTCCCCCCCCCCCTCTCTCTCTCTCTCTCTCTCTCTCTCTCTCTCTCTCTCTCTCTTTCTTTCACGCTCTCTCTCCCTCTCTCTCTAACTCCCGTTTGTTTCTGTCAACCCCCTGGCTCTTTGCTTCCTTCTCTCATTTTCATTGTGTACATTCATTTCTTTCTGTCTCTCTCTCTCGCTCTGTCTCTTCGTCTCTCTGTGCTCCCTTTTTCCTCTCTCTCTTTATATAGAGAGACAGATATCTCCCTCTCTATCTCCGCCAACCCCGCATCAGATGGGGCAGATAATGCCTTCTCAAATGGTCCTAAGTGTCCCCAGAGTCGGCATCGGTCGGAAACATAGACTGATATCGATGAGGATTCATTAAGCCTGTCTAGAAATCCTCAGACAAAATGTGCACTGACCTTCTCTCAATTTTCCGCTACAATTTCGCCCCCGTTTTCCCTTTAATAAAACAGCACATCTAAGCCCATAACTCAAACGCCGCACTGGTTAGTCTGGCTCCAAGACGGTGGGAAATTAATCCCAAATATCCACAATCGCAGGAACATTCAATGCAAGAGCGTCTGGTACTGACGAGACTAATTGTTATCAAAGTGCAATTGGTCTATTTTAGTTAAACATGTTTAAATTTTTAGAGTACCTGTGATCATATTATTGGACTTGATATCTTTCAAGGTGTATACTTGTTACCAACAAATGTTGACTGCAATTAATACGGATGCAATTAGGGACACAGCGCATGAAACACCCTGTAGTGTCTATTTTATGTACGAGTGTCTTATTCCTAATAATGGGAAAACGAAACGGCGCCCTCAAGAGAGAAATGCTGCGTATGATTTCTCAAGCTGTGCCGTATTACTACATGGTTATAAATTGCCACGACAACAATGAGTTTGACCAGGGGTGTGTTAGGAAGGAGGGACAACTCGAACATAACATATTCAAACATCTCTATGGATACTATAAGCGTGCTAATGAATGTCAAAAGCATTCCACAATCACTACAATGCTTTGATGTCCCATGCGCGCCACCCACATTTAGCTATAGTTAACTTGGAAAGCAATATTTTTCATTCCCTATTGTCTCTCGAAGATGTGTTTCTTATCACATTATTTTGCCATTTTCAAGAAAGTTAAAGACAACACCACTTAAGATCCTGTATTCAGTTTTCTTCTAGATGATTGTTGAATGATGCACAAACGGAGATATTATTCTTACTAACACAATTAACACATTTCTGCACGTTCCGGAGATTTCCGCAAATCTGGGATTTAATCATTATCAAAGTTATATCTTAAGCTGTTTATTTCCATCAACAGAGTTTGCGTGCATTTGCGTGCAGCTGAGATACTTTACTAGAAAAAAAAACTGCTGATTTTTGTTCGCTGATATCTCTTCTCATCACAGAAGTATTGATGCAATCCAACAGAACTGGACAGGCGAAATACAGGGCCGTCACCAGCTTTTTTCTAGGGGGGGGGGGGTGCTTTTTATGAAAAAAAAACACACAAAAACACACACAAAAAAAACGTATTAACTCAATTTCATGCAGTTATATAGCCCGCCGGCCAGAATGGATCCCTACCCCCCCCCCCCCCCCCTCCCCTCCGGTTTTGTTTTGTTTTGTTTTGTTTTGTTCCTTTTTGGTTCTGAAGGGGGGTGCGTTCGCACCCTCCGCACCCCCCCCCCCCCCCCCCCCCCTGGCGACGGCCCTGGAAATAAGACTCTGCATTTCTTTTGTTCTCTCTGAGAAATCGTTGCTACGCAATCCTGTTCGTTATTGTTAAAACTCCTGAAAAGCACACGCTGAGACCACATAATTTTTCGGCGGTGGCACGCATGGGTTCAAAGAAAGGAAGTTGTTTCATATCCTTCCATAACATATCCCTGGTTTGACTGGGACTGGGATTGGTAGCTACTCTTTACAATATGGCGTATACGCGGTTGAGTCTCGTCCACATGTGTGTTACACTAGGCCATATCCACGTCACAATCACAGTCCCAGTCATTATGTATGCAAATATTATTCACGTCGTTCAAACTGAACCCCAACGCGTGCTTCGAGTAGCAACAATTAATATATTCAGAGTGCATTCCATCCATTGAGTCTGAATGACTAGAAACAGGTGAATGCAATAACGCGTTAATACGAAGCTAGGGGGGAAAGTTGTGAACACAAGACGAAAACGGTCTTTTTAAAACACTCTATTCTTAATTGATGCGCTAAATTCCAAAGACGTTAAGTTACACTTTGCATCCACAGTGGATTATCAGTATCACATTGCACAGCTCTGGTGCACGCTACTAGTTTGATTTTAACTTAACCGACAAATTCGGGCAAAGGAAGCCGTGTTTATTCAAGTACAATAACATGGAACACATACCTCTTGAAAACAAGATATAACTTTTGAACAAAAGAGAACTACGTAAATGTGTATGATTTAAACGAAAATCTAGAACAAGATCCTCATGAAGTCAAACAAAGTCATGATGCACACTTATGTTGATAATATCTGGAAAATAAAATGAAAACCTGTCTGTGACAGGTAACAAACTCTTATCAACATTTCCAATTGAATTAGCTTAATCCCTAAAGGACGGTTAGCGATCATGCCAAGTCCAAAGTTAAGTCAAAGGGATTAACATGAGATAGAATCAGGTTTCGCAAGCAATGCACTTTCTAGCCAGATACGTGATCAATTAACCAAGCTCATTCATATTTTGCTCAAGGCAAAGAATAATTGGATCCTTATAAAAAATTATTTGTTCAGGAATTGCATTTTAAAGATGAACAAATGATTGTTTCCTCTGAACGGTCGCACGCGAATTTGTGTTTGCTTGGCGAGGTTTTTGCACGTGACTCAGGCGTGCCGCACGCGTTCTAGTGACATAGCAGGCATGTGGCGCATGCGCACTTCTTTCCAACAATTTCTCTTTACTGTTTGCTGTCAAACGTCGCACTTTCATACAAAAATGCAAATGGTAGAAAAAAAATGCGACTTTTAAAAGTGATTTTTTTTTAATGACGCTTTGAGTGTATACATAGAAATTATGTGTATTTCATCTGTTCACTCGTTCTCTTTTTATTTGCACCCACCTCTCATTCTTTCTCTTTCATTCTCTCTTTTTCACTCTCTCTCTCTTCCTTTGTCTATATCTCCTCATCAATTCTGTCTCCTTTTCCCATTCTTCTCTCTATCATATTTTCCATTGGTGTGCACATCACACAGACTGTCTATAAGCTAATAGCATGTATCATTGAGTCTAGATACTTGTAAAAACATCACGCCATACTAATCAAAGACAAATAATTCATACACGCTAACTGAAATACGTTTACAGGGCCTTTCCGCTTTACTCTCATATACACTTCGCATACTGTACTCATGTGGTGAACTTAACATGCTTAGAGCGAAACTATTTATCCTAGTCGACATGAAATATGTCAGGAAAAAGTGCGCCCTGCCCGAGCCTCCATGATGCATAATATATGTTCATATTGATTCGAAAGAGGAATGTATAGACACATGCATTTCTGTTACATATGTATATACTATTGCATCATTTCAGCAAAGTAGGGCAAATTAGCTGGATGAGAGGACGTAGATAGGAACCAGTCGTGGGGCTCGCTTTAAAATAATAAGACTGGCATACAATAGAGCAAGCATGAATTTATTTGAGTGAAAGGGGGAGGGGGTGTCAGCTACAAGTGTTTGAGTGTGCATGTAAGTACTTATCCTAGTCATAGCGTTTCATATGTTATTCATCCAATCCCGCGAAAATCCGTGTGTGCTAGTATTTATACACACTTTTACTTATAAAATGCGTGAACAGAACTGAATGGAATTCATTAATACA
>OZ022593.1:2430654-2478154 GCA_963669155.1 Arbacia lixula
ATTCCACAACGTATATTGACATGAGCGAATGGCTTAAGTGGGAGAGGGTGGAGAACGGCACCCACGTGTTGTGATATGTCAACCACATGTGTGCATTCACCCGGAGTTATGGTGAGCGGGAAACGTATGTGGCGGGAGCAAAAAAAAGGGCAGACGGTAAGCTTGACATGCCTGTTTTACACGACAACTGCCGTGGGAGCCAAGCAAAAGGTCGAGACTGACATCGTCCGAATTCAGTCAAACTTAAGTCACGTGGAAGACACGTGTCTTAAAAAGGAAAATCTTGATTTACTTCTGTCTCATCTCTTGCTTGACTTGAGACTGGCGGTATATATATATGTCTATGTGCAATGCGTGCAAGCAGCAAAGGTGTGTAGCCTATGTCTGACTGAATATTGGAAGCATTGATAATTTACATAGTAAGCAAATAGTCAACGTCGGTGAAGGTAATGGGACGAAATATCACTTCCGAGGCGATCTGGATTTAGCTATCTTTCCGAAGCTTTTAGCTGAGGAA
Organism: Arbacia lixula; assembly: GCA_963669155.1. Taxonomy (NCBI): domain Eukaryota; kingdom Metazoa; phylum Echinodermata; class Echinoidea; order Arbacioida; family Arbaciidae; genus Arbacia; species Arbacia lixula. Next base: position 2,431,172 of record OZ022593.1, read on the forward strand.
AGATAGCGTCTACATTCAGATCGCCGAGGAAGTGATAGTTCGTCTCATTGCCTGAAACCAAAAGTTGATTATTTGCTTTATATTCCACATCTGATACCAACAATCTATAAAATAAATGACAATTTAACGTACAAAAGCATTCGTGTCGGTGCGACTACATATTCACGCGACGCTCCGAAACCCGGAAGCAAATTGACTTTGTGCACGCTATATAGACTCTACAAATTCCAACGAACACTATGACATGGTGATGCTAATTTGTAAGATTTTGACGGAAAAGCAGGAAGTAATCGAAATTCTCTTACCTGTGCGGTATCGGTGAGAACATAGATCCTCCGAGAATGCTCGTCATAATTCTAAGAAATTACAGGCAAGTGAAATTCTAGGTCAATTTTGGTACGAGGTGGTAGAGAATTGCACACTTGCTTTGGTGAAATACTGTGTGGGGGAAATGGAAGGCTTGCACTGCTTTGTACGTACGCGCGCGGCGCAGCGCGCTATAACCAAAAATTTTAATTTCCGCGCGCGCACCGCGGTGTCGTCTGCGCCGATAGTCCGAGCTACGCACTTTTATTTCGCGCGTACTCAAAATATTGATCACGCGTTAGGACTGTGAGAAGTGAAGAGATCAGCAAAACCAAAAAGTACTATCACCTAGAGTGTAACGAACTTTCCTTCTCAAAAAAGTACTATCACCTACAGTGTAACGAACTTTTCTGCTCAGGTGATCAGATGGGAAAAACTACGCTTCATCACGTGATCAACTCTTGTCCAATCATATAGCAACATTCTTAGTATGTGGAATATAATCCCAGATAATGGCGCGACAGCTTTTAATGAGAAATTAAAAAAAAACGTAAATATAAACCGTCCCATTTATTATATTCCTTGATTCCTTATCAAGGTTTAACTGCATGTTGTGAATAATGTTGAATTCAAGTCTATGTAGGACGTGTGCATTGAAAACTTATTCACACTTATTCATTTAGCGCGTGTATATGATAAAAGAAGGCTTTAAAGCGAAATTAAGGGGATCAAAATCATGTAATGTTAAATGTAAGTAAAATCTTAGCATTAAGGTTAATTGAACAAAAGCATAACATGCAAAGAAAAAACATCAGGAAAATGTCAGAAATATCATTAAAATTAAGAGAAGCATTTCAGCTTTTAAAATTATAATATTAGCACTTATTGTTGATTATTAACTTGATGGGCAGTTCCATTGAGTTCATGATGACGTGAGCCGCGCATAAAAAGGACAATACATGTAAAACAAGACTGCAAGGCTCTTTCAGACGATTTTGAAATACCAATGACATTGTTCGTATACAATAGATCTGGTGTTGTCTGTTTCTTTGATGTATCTGCACGTATTACCATGCTTTCATATCGCTTTAACATGTTTAATGCCTTTTCTGATGATTTTTGTCTCATTCTTCCTAAGCTTGTTTTGGGATGATCGATTCATACACAAGGATGTTTCATCGTGTGTCCTCCATTCCATATTCCATTGCGTATGGACCACCAAGACGCGTTTTTTGACAAGGCAATTCAGACATTATAAAAGAACAGATAAAAAGTGATTCTCATAAGTACTACAGCCGTAAGGTTAAAAGTGATTGAAAGCTGTGATCTCATTTGCCCACATCCCTTGATAGATAATTACCGAGGAATGATTGTCTTCAATAAAGCATTAAATTCTGCAGGGGGGAATTCATGTAAGGGGAAGTGAAAAATCAGAATCTCATTCATTAAATGTCAGTGGGATAAAGAAAGGGAATTCTCCATCCTCCTTCAGGCTTATTATCGAATCATTCATGTTTTTCTGTTTTTCTCTCCTTTGGTGTGGGCATAATTCCCTAAACTGCTGACAGAATATTAACATCGTATAATTTTCTACGCGCAATGGAGTGCGATTTCCCTAATGAAATCCTAATCAGAAGTTCTATCTATGGAAGGCGAATTCTAATCACGTGTATACCATGTATATGACGCATGTAGATTTCCCATGCCAATTTGTAAAGTCAGGTTTGATTGAGGCAAATAAATCCGGGACGGTAGGGCCAAGACCTCAACTATTATGTCATGCCTATTTTCGGGAGAGATCTAGGAGGCGCGGGAACTTTTCTATCTTTCATTATCATCTCTTTCCTTATCTCCCTGCCTTTCCCACACCTTTCCATATAATGGTCCACTTGCTCGTATCACTTGCTACATATTGTCTCTCATATTGCAAAATCTCTGTCGTGCAAAATGCATATGAAATACAGCGCTAATTGACTACATGGTATGGTGATATGATAGCCTAGTACTTTAGAATAAAGACAAGTACCATTGGCCGCTATTTTTGCAAATTAAAGTTTTATTTACTATTTTTTACACAGATGATAACATTATTGACAGCTATTTTATGCAACTGGGATATGTCTGTTAGCTCAAAAGCAGGATGGTAAATTAATGTTATGACTGTCAACCAATTAGGTAAAGTGATGATAGATGAGGTTTATCACTATGTCTATGTCTCACCCTCTCATCCTAGTCCACATTGTGCCCCTGACCCCCCCCCCCCCCTCTCCCCCCCCCCCCTCTCTCTCTCTCTCCACCCGAATTTTTTATACTTTTCTATCCATACCATATTCTCTCTCCGTGTCTCACTTCATCTCTCCTGACTCTCTCACTCTCTCTGCCTAATGTGTTTGCAACTGTCACCATACCATAACATACTCTGCCTACCGCTGTATGTACATGATGTATGTCTCTTCCGATCGATTAATAATTCCTCTTCACCACTCTATTTCGCCCCTATTCCTCTTCATACACCCCCCCCCCTCCCATCCACCCTCACTCTCTTTTACACATTTATACTCTCCATCCGTCTAAGCGCTGGTGTATTGACGTCTACACGAGGCAAAATGATACCCCATGGCTTCCTAAATCTTCTAAATCAATTGCGTTACAATTGCGCTCAATCACGTCTTTGAAACCATTACGATATAACACCAAAATTGAGCTTAAATTGCTTCGTCAAAATTATCAGTCCTAAACAGATCCAGCATACATAATCACAATAATCACGTTACAGTTCTATCTTTAAAAAAACACCTGTTCCTTGACGTATTTCTAATAAAGAGACGTGGCATTACCTGATCAATATTCAAAGTTGTTTCCACGGTGATTGCCAGGGTAGTCCAGTGTCATTGTACTGCTATTTCGTTACCTTGCCGGTCCCAATTGACAAATTGATTGGAAAGTTAATTAACCCCATTATGTTTGGCGCTATTTTAGCTTGATCAACACGTGATGCTGTGAATATACCGCGATAGTCTAAGGAGTCAATCAACCATGAAAATTAGTGATCGCAGATGTAATTATACTTGCATTCTCTCGGCTGGTTTATAGCATCTATAATAATATTTCTATTGTATAGCATATGCATTACTTCTTATCAATATATCCCCTGGGCTTTCGTACTAATCTAACCTTTGTTTCTCATAGAGAAAATAAGTATCTTTTGAGAAATATACTGTATGTATTTTCAATATTATTTATTTCGTCTGTTCTCTGTTCACAAACCTCTATTCCTGTAGCAATTTCATCTCGCAGGTTTCAATTAGGATGCTGCGAGCAAAAGCTAAATTTGCCTTGTGTACGAGCTGTAAAATTTGATTATATCACTATCTTAATTCATTCAGTTTTACACATGCAGTTGTTTTCTTTTGCTCAGACCCCCCCCCCCCCATTTGTTTTACATTGTTTGTATAATTATATAATTATTTGTGTGGATATCTTGTTTGTAAGTTTCATAAGATACATAATTATATATTTATTGTTTTTCATAATTTTGGGGTTATTTTTCATTGATTTATGTTGAAAAATCTGAATGTGTATGTTATTATTGTTGCTGTTTTTTTAATGAGGCACGGCCCTTCTGAAAAAAACAGCCTTATTGGCTGATCGATGCCTCCCGTGCATAAATAAAACTAAATTTCTTTGTTCTACACGCCGACAACAATACAATCACGTTGTGCTAGAGAAAGGCACATTTTTCTGAATAGTCGACTAATGGACACTCATCTCACTCGTATACAAAATAGTATAGATTTACTGGCAGCTTTTCTTTCCGATAACACGAGCGCTCCTGCCACAAACATTTCGAGAAAGCTTGTTCCCAGGTTCGATCTCAATAATGCGATATGTGAATGCGGCTCACACAATCCCGAAGGCTTAGAGAGATACCCGTTAGTTACGTCTTTTACTCACAGGCATCCCTTGATCAGTGTTAGCGCTTTTTTGTCCTTTACTCTAACAGCGTACCTGATTAAGTATACTCGCCAGAGGGGTGCGTAAGAACCTATCACGATCGGCCAAGACCTTCCCGTTAAGTCAATGGAACGAGTGGAGTCAAAGACCTGCAAGCGCGCAGGCGACGCAGTGAAACCTGACTATCGAGACCACCCATGAGGGACCAAACATGCGCTCTTCATAAGCAGGGCCCCGTTGCATAAAAATTACCATCGATGGTAACTTATCTACCAATGGCAACTTATGTGGAAACTTTGAATTTGATTGGCTGTCGAGCGATGTTACCATGGTAGTAACTATTGTTGGCAGAGTTAACAGAGTTATTAATGGTAAGTTTCATGCAACGGGGCCCAGGTGATGTTTATATGCACGTTACATCAATGAGAAACACTTTTAATGCATGTCAAAGGAAACACAAAATACCATCTTTTCAATACAGGTGGACGCTTAACTTCTTGTGTGCTATATGCGCCTTTTTTCACAACTAATACACGCAAGTCCCACGGAGAAGCAGATTATCTGCCTCACAATGTGTTAAGGAGACTTTACTCTATCGTGCAATTGGATTGGTGATCTGATTTTTGCTTACATGGCTTTATAACGCAAAAAAAATCCCCTTATAATCAGGTTGCGATTTAATTTTATGTCGTATTAGACTTTGGCTGAGGGAAGGCGTATGGAATTAGAACAGGACATTTTTAGTAATTTGAAAGAATTTACCGCTTATCAATTATCTTCAGAGCATGTGTGTGTTTTTCAACACCTCTAGGCCGATGGATCTTTGCTTTGATTTGTCTAATTCCCGTTGTATGGATGAAATAGTGTATACTTGAATTTCTTATTTTCAAATGGGAACAGAGAATCAACAATGGTTTTGGAACCCGGAGTTCATTATACGCCATTTTCCTCAATACCTTTTACTCCCACGCGAAAGTTCCCACTTTCTTCTCATGCCACAACTAGTATTTTTTTAATATTCATTAATACTTCATCGATGTATTTGTGCATGTTTCTTTTTTATTCACACAGAATTACATTAATTGTGCAAATAAAGCAACCACATCAAATGTATTAAATTTATTTTGTTTCTTATTGAATTGTTAACATTCACGATATCACCAAAGAGGTCCAGTCTACAGGTCTAGCTATTTTTGCACCACTCCACTTTCTCAATTCATGTTTTATAATGTTCTCATATCTCTGCGCGGTAATGTTCTTGTAAAATATGTTTTACAACTTTTGTTTGCAGCCATACTGGTCGCCCACCCCCTCCCAGCCCCACGCCTACGCCCATGCCCACGCCCACCAAGAATACACGTCACAATCCAGCATTGCGCATTGCACACACTGACACTGAAAACTTTAAAACTCAATACCAGTACATCCATTTACCTTTAAATATCGCACTTGTTGAGCGCTGTTGTGCCCCGGGGATATACCCGACCCGATGGCGTCCCCACCACTCTGTAAGCTACACGAGTAAGTCAATGAACCGGGTGCAATGACTGAGTTGCTTGCATACCCCAGGTGCTTGTAGCCTCGCTTCAAGAATATCGGACATTCCTAAAAACAAAATGTCCTGTGTCTATCTTAAATAAGAAAAAATGAGGAGGTTCTGTTTTTTTTTTGTAAGAAATGAGCGCTTAGTGCAATTTCCGAGACGACCGTCTGCGCCATTTTGTTCAAATTGGCGCCACTAGGAATGTGCGCATGCGCACTATATGACATAATGTCAACGTTTTATGATATGCGTCCTTCATATGGGAAGAAATACAACTGTAAACTTACACCTACGTTAATAAAAATGTACTAAATGTTGGAAAAAAAAGCTGCATTAATTCACGTAAACATACTCCGCACCCCCCCCCCCCCCCCAATCCCCATGATGAAATCGACAATCAAGAGCAGATTACCAGGGAAAGAAATATTTTATCAGAACATGAGTGAAACACCAGAGAAACTATCACCATGTTGATTTGTTCATTCCATGTCTTTATTTAGCCTTTGTGATATTAAGAATTGTTGTGTGCAATATCAAATTTTGTTATGATACAGTAATGCATCAATCACGACGTAGTCAACCCCGATTGTATCAATTGCTTGTAAATGTATATTCATGTAGTTGATATTGTTTCATATAAAATCTACACATCTGTATTATGATGTATAAATGTCGTGTATTAAACAAATGGTGATGGAGAAAGATAACGAGTCCAATGAACGCAAGAATCAGGTCTCTATCTACCAAATATCCCTAGCGATGCACCTGGCGCCAAACAGACTTGGCCACTGACACCTTGCAAATACCCTTGTGATCCCAAAATGAACCTTCACTGAGAGAGTAATTCCGCACCGATGTGAAACGTGATGTTTTATACCTTATTTTTGTTCATCAATTTGTCTGATTCACGTCGCATATCGAGATCCCCCGACACCCAAACACCCCCGGGTAAAAGGTTAAAATGCCGGTAATCAAATATTAACTATTTACGTGCGAAGTGCGTATTTTTCTCCACTAATACACACATTCCCCATGGAGAATACATGCAAAGGGGTAATTGGGGTACGGGATTCTATTATTAATCCTTTACGTGTTATTATGTCCACACACCAATCCCATAAAGTGCGCTAAAGTATGCCAAGCACACAGAGTGTTAACAGCTGATTCATCTCCGATGACACGCGATCAGGTTTGGCGACACTAATAGCGTCTATGACGTCATGGCATGGGCAGGTGTTATAACCATTCAATCAATAAAGCAATACAAGACTCTTGGTATTATAAAACTATATCACAATATTCCCAGGGGAAAATAATGTCTATCGATTAACTGTCTTTGTAGAGACAGGTTTTCGAGTAGTAAGATTAGAGATATAACTTATCTCTGGAAGAATGGTAAAAAGACTATTAAATAACTAGTACTGACATATTCATATTTTCTGCGAACATTCTACCATCCTATATGAAAACGATATATTTCGTCGCACATGTGGTTCATACAATACATTTCTTTGTTGATGAAGCAAAGGAAGATATTACGGTATCCTATGATGATTGCGATGTTGAGATGAAAAGGAATGTCTAACTTGAAGTTTTGGTTTGTTTTCATGAAAAAATTAAAATGGTAGAATCATGTTCTGTGAAGGTTTGACGAAAATCCATCGGACATGTCGGAGGATAAGAGTGCTTTGACTAGTTTCAAGTTTACTTTTGTGGCGTCACCCATATGTTGCGTGCTGTATGATTAAATAAATTGTCCTTTTTCTGTTTTTTCTATAAAGTAATGGATTTTATTCAAAAATGTATGTGTGTTAAAACATGTGTTATGATATATCAAATGCACAGGTAAAATTAGACATATCTTTTTTTTTTTAGAAAATGGAAATAAAAAAACATAATTTATGTGAGTGCAAAACATTTAGCAGAATGGCTCATAGATGGCAACACAAATTTAAGAAATTTGAAAATTCATAACTCTGTCTTTGTTATCTTTTGCCGAGTTTTTACCAAATATCAACTACTTTTTTTCATGTATTACCTTTTATCAAATAAAACTAAACTCCAGGGTGGACTTATGCCTTAATTCATATTTTTCTGTCTATTGCAATTTCGTCCGAGCTTCTCGAACTTGAATCATTGTATTCTACAGATTTGTCTATTTTGTCGAGCAAGAGCTGCATCCCCCTCTGAGGCAATGCTTGTCTGTAAAGCTGACATATGGCAGCTTATCTGAATTTCTCCACAGTTCCTTATTTACACTGGCGTATAGAACAATCGGTAATTGAAACAAATACGCATTTACTAATCACCAGCGGTATAGCCAGTGGGTATGGCATCTCATCATTCAAGTTATAGACGATACACAGCATATCAATCTTTAGGCGTTTATTACAGATTGGTGGCAAACTGCAATTATAATCTTACCGGATTTAAAAGTCGGTATCTCCCAGATTATTCCGCAGACAAATTGCTCTGGCGTGGCGCATACGTTTTTCATGTTACCCCCAAGAAATCCTCAGATCGGTGTTTGGAAGAGATCACAAGCCTATTTTACGTCAGCCTCGTAGGAAAGGTTAAGTGGATTATGGAAACTTTCATAAATTGATCGGGAAGTCTCAGAGCCGATTTGTGGGTTATAAGAAGGTCCAAAAGGGCATAAGAGGAAGGTGGGGGGGGGGGGGGGGCACGGGTGTTTATATTGAGGTATGGATGCTTCACCGGTTGGCTATCATGTTCAGAGGTGCAAGATAATCTGTGCAATCTGGGTCTGAAAAAATACATGGGATTTGTGCATGAAATATGGTGACCGGCCGGGAACAATTTAGCTCTTTTAAAAGTATATGTAAATATAACTCTTCAGTTGCTCGAATGACAGGTTCCACATTTCATGATACGCTACTATTATGAATACTGATTACAGTTCAGAGACAGCGAGATAATCTTGTATGATGATAATAGTATGTTTTCATTTAATGCCTAGCTCTGTTAATGCGACGAAAATACACTATTTCTGATAGAGCTATCATCCTACGCTCTGTTAACATCTACTCCTTCATTTCAATGTAGATATTACAACTCAGAGCTAGCGCTATATGATATCAGATTTCGTCAAAACATTTAGCATATTGTTCTTCTCGTCGCTCTTTTCTCTTTATCTAGGCTTTCTAGGGATGAACAGATAGCCCCTCTAATCATCATAAGTAGGAAGCGCCCTTTTTAGTTCATCCCGTACATGTTCCATTTTCACCTTCCATTTATCATACGAGTCTAGTTATTGGCTCGGGTATTATCTTACATCCAAGGATCTTTTACGCAAGCCGCTTGCTGAATAGAAGAAGGTTATTGGCGTTTAGCTTCATTCTCATTTGCCTGATTACAATTCTCCAATCAATGCATCTTTTGTAGAATTTTATGGGATGAATTTCAGATACGTAAGCTGTATTAGCACAGTTTGTACAGCCTTGACTTTATGCCCGTGTTTAGTGACGTAACGATGTACACTAGCTGGCGTCGTGGGATAGAGCGTAAACATCTACTTTGAGAATGACATCAGACAAACAGCGAGGGAGAAAGTCATAGCCAATCTGGTAATAGGCTTTACATGTTTATGATTCCCCAGGTAAGGTATATGTTGCATTACTATTATTAAGACGGCTTTACAAAATGTTATAGTTACTTGTTGAAATCACTGGCTCATTAAGAGGGTTGACGAAATATTGCCTATATGCGTATTACCGCTGCACACCTGTGACAATACCGCGTAAATAGTTGCTTATATAATTTATTTTCCGCGTAAACATGGTAAATAGTTACCATTTCGTTCCCAATTATTGCTCCCATCATTATCGGGTGAAAAGCAAAAATTTTGCTTTCCACTGCTTGTCCATTTGTATATATTAATGAAAACACGTCTTAACTCCATATGCGCTGCCGATACATTTTGCACAAGTAATACGCGCAAATTCCATAGCGCATTGTTCTATTTGGCAGAAAGGGTTAGCTACAGCGGCATGATAGAAACGCTGTGAGTGTCATCTCCGTTGTTGCTTTTGCTGCTATTGTCAATTTTGTTATGACCATGCACTTTTTAAATTATGAATTATGCTCATAATCATGATTCCACACGACCTTTGCAAGGTGTTTCACTACCCTCATTATCCATTTTTTGCGGTCATTTTCCAGGGCATTGTAGATGGATTGGGTACTGAATAATGAACGTCGTGTTGAGGGTCGTGTTTGTTTGACCAGGGATGTGTTATGGAAGGATATGAAACAACTTTCTTCCTTTGAACCCATGTGCCAAGCCGCTTAAAAGTTATGTGTTCTCAACAGGTGCTGTCCAGGTGTTCGAACAATTCTGAATATGATTGTGTGGCAACGGCTTCTCAGAGAGAACAAAAGAAATGTACAGTCTCATTTCGCTTGTCCCGTTCTGTTAATAGCATTAATACTTCCATGAGCATAACAGGTATCAGCAAACACAAATAAACAAGTTTTTCAAGTGAAATATCTCTGTTTCACGCAAACACACACAAACGCCGTTAATGATAATACACAACTTAATATATCATTTTGAGAGTGGTTGAATCCTCCAAATGCACAAGTTGTCGGAAAGTGAAGAAATTGGCCAATTTTGTAAGTAATACAAATAGCTTATGTGTCCGATTTTTAATGATTCCTCAATACTTTTCGAAACAAAAGCAGAGTAAATGATCTGTCATTATCTGCCGTTAACTTCCTTAAAGTTTGCAAAAAAAAATTTCAAAAACAAAACGTCTACAGACAAATGGGAAATTAAAGAAATTTCTTTTCAAGTTGACATCAGCTAAATGTCGGCACGGCACATGGAACATCAAAGCATTGTCATGATTATGGAATGCTTTTGACATTCATGAGCACGCTTTAGAACCCATACAGATGTTTGAATATATTATGCTCGAGTTTCTACTCCTTCGTAACACCTCCCTGGTTTGACTCATCCCCATTGTGTGCAAGTCAAAATGCTGTTCTATGGGATTTGTGTGTATAAGTGTGTCAAAATGCAGCTCTATGGGATTTGTGTGTATTGGTGAGTCAAAATACAGCTCTATGGGATTTGTGTGTATTAGTGTGTCAAAATGCAGCTCTATGGGATTTGTGTGTATAAGTGGTCAAAATGCTGCTCTATGGGATTTGTGTGTATTAGTGTGTCAAAATGCAGCTCTATGGGTTTTGTGTGTACTAGTGTGTCAAAATGCAGCTCTGTGGGACTTGTGTGTACATGTATTAGTGTGTCAAAATGCAGTTCGATGGGATTTGTGTGTATTTGTGTGTCAAAATGCTGCTCTGTGGGATTCGTGTGTCTTAATGTGTCAAAATGCAGCTCTATGGGATTTGTGTGTAGTAGTGTGTCAAAATGCAGCTCTATGGGATTTGTGTGTATAAGTGTGTCAAAATGCAGCTCTATGGGATTTGTGTATATAAGTGTGTCAAAGTGCAGCTCTATGGGATTTGTGTGGATTAGTGTGTCTTAATGTGTCAAAATGCAGCTCTATGGGATTTGTGTGTATTAGTGTGTCAAAATGCAGCTCTATGGGATTTGTGTGGATTAGTGTGTCAAAATGCTGCTCTATGGGATTCGTGTGTCTTAATGTGTCAAAATGCAGCTCTATGGGATTTGTGTGTATTAGTGTGTCAAAATGCAGCTCTATGGGATTTGTGTGTATTAGTGTGTCAAAATGCAGCTCTATGGGACTTGTGTGTATTAGTGTGTCAAAATGCAGCCCTTTGGGATTTGCGTGTATTAGTGTGTCAAAATGCTGCTCTATTGGATGTGTGTTGTAAAAGTGTGTTAAAATGCAGCTCTATGGGACTTGTGTGTATAAATGTGTCAAAATGCAGCTCTATGGGATTTGAATGTATTAGTGTGTCAAAATGTGGACCTATTATAGGTGCAAACACAAACAGACATAGACAATAGACAGTAATAGAAATAGGCATATCTCATGGATTATCTACTGTAACACTTCTGACACGTTACTTTTCTTGTTTTGGACAGTTACATTTAAATGAAACTTGTTCACCGATTGTTCATACTGGGCCGCTGTATACAGTCTCCGAGATTGATGGCATAAATATTTAAATAAGCAGTTGGCGCTGTGTAGGTTAAAGGGTGAGCGGTAAGTATTTGAAAGGAATGTGAACTATTCCCCAAAGTGTACTCAGATGTATGCGTTGTATATGTGTTTTATTATGTAATGAGATGGACTCTCAATTTCAAGATGGACTGAAGTAGACGTTAGTAAGTAGGTCTAGTCTGCAATGTTTCGAATTGACTCTGGCAGCATGTTAAACGTGAGGCTGCTGCACTGTCTAGCGCCATCTGTTGCTATACTTTCAAATATCAAAGGGCCGTAATCATAGTTTTAACGCGTGATTATACCGCGAACATCAAAATAATTTTGAGGAGATTCTTGCAAGTTTCAAATTAGTAGATTACAGTCTTATATAATCACAGAATAATCTTATTAAAAAAAACCTCTCAGCTCCGATTTGGGGCTACTCCCTGTTATATTTAACCCTCTCAGTACTATCCTACGAAAAGTCCACTCAACTCATTATACACGTACATTCCATGCACACATGGTGCCGAGAGGCTTAAAGCATGGTGTAAGGCAAGGAAAGTCAGAACAGATACGTGTGTTTCAATGCCCACGTGGATGTGAGTCTATGTGTGTGCATGGTTCTATTTACACGGTGTGTGCTTGTGGATGTGAGTCTATATTATGTGTGTATGTGTGTGTTTTCAAAAGTGTATACAGTATTTGTGTCGCTGAATGTATGATGTGTAAGTTTGAGTCGTTGAGGTTTCCAGCCAAAATTGAGTTTGCCAGTACCTCAGGATTCCTCCTTCTTCAGCCCTCCACCCCCCCCCCCCCCCACCCGCTCCTTTCCTCCTCATAAGCTCCGCCGTATGAAATTAGTATAACATGTAGGTTTGTGTTCTGTCTAGACCGTAACGTTGGCACGTGATTGTGCATGCTAAACAGTGCGGAAAGAGACTGAAAGTCATCCACAGATATCTGTCGTCATAATATTGACCGATTATCGTATTAGGGCGACCGGAACCATCGCGGAAAGTTCATTATCTATTATCCAACTCAGAAGCAGGTCAGTGCAAATTGGGGAAAAATCAGATAATTCAAAAACAACTTATGAACTTTAACTAATTTTTATTTGGGTTCCATGTCGCCCATTTTGTAGAAACTAGACATGTTTGCGCGTGCGATGTGAAGGTGGTGTTGACCTTTAATATTACGCTTGAAGCAAAGATGTAATTGATGGCTATAACATTTAAAAGTGGGTTGTCCATCTACCGTATTGTTTGTATTTTGCCCAATGTCTTTCTTATGACTAGAAAGTTGTCCTGAGACTGGAAAACAACTAGTAAGACAATCATGACAATCATAATGTACATTAACTTCACATCTACATCCAAAGTGACATCACAAGAAGAACAAACAAGCCAAGCGTATCCATGAATGGACACTAGGTGGAAATACGGAGTGAAATATAATACTACTTTTTATTATATTTTGTGATTGAAGGAAACAATTATGCGTGATGATATTAAGTGAATAAATAAATGGTTTCAATTTGCGTTAATACAAACAAAGAAATACGTTAGTTTGTAATCTAGTCTCGTGTTACATTTGCCTTTAGTTTGTTCTTCTTTGTTCTTCTTTTCTCTCTTTTTGCATATATTTTAAATAATGGGGAGATACGTCCCAATATGTTGCAACTGTTAGTGGTCAACAGATTGAAAAGAGAACTCACCCATGCGGAGGCAAATTTCGCTTCGCCATGGCCTATAACGTGCAAAGGGCAAAACGGATCCCAGTTCACCTTTTGACCAACAGACTCGGCTCCTATTCCCTGACACGTCTGACAGATCTGTGGTAAAAATACTGCCAGGGCTTACCCGATCAATAACAGTGCACTAGCGGGTGAGTTGCGCTGGTCAACTCTGGGGACGACCACGCAAAATGTTATATGATATATTGGAACACGCAAAAGGATATCCGATCTAATCGAACGTGGAGAATGGAAGCCTGAACATTATTTTAGATGAAATAAAGACATATAAATAACACATTCATTTTATTAGCAAAGGTTTGACGAAAATCGGTCAAAGGAAAAGAAAGTTAGGCCTATGCGATTTCAAAGCTTTGATTATGTGTGCAAAGATATTTATCATTTTACCTGTGCGTTTGATATATCATTGGACACATGCTTTTACACACATGCCATTGTCAAAGGATAATTGAATTGGTGTATTATTTTTACAATGTATGCGTGCTTTTGCATGCAGCTGAAACATTTTACTTGAAAACTTAACATAATTGGACAAGTGACATGAGAGTGCACATTCATTTCGATCTCTTGGAGAAGCCTTTGCCATATAATTTGGCTCTTTATTGTTAAAACATCTGAAAAGCACATGTTGAGAAGACATGTCGTTTTGGCGGTGTCGAGCATGGGTTCAAAGAAAGGAGGTTGATTCATAACCTTCTATATCCTTCATATCATATTGATATATAGTACATGATAACATTGCTATTAAATAAAAAGAATGGAGGGATGACAACATAAGAAGGTGAATTGAAAAAAAACGGAGAAATAAGGTTGTCACGACACCAATGGAAAATGTAGAAAAGAGAGAAGGCAAAAGGAAGGAAATGTGCTGGAACACGCACGACAAACAAACTATGTAATTGAATTTCGATCTTAATTAGAAGCCAACTAGGATTATGACAGCAAGCGTAAAAAGGACTAGGAGCCATGTAATAGAATTAGGATAGGAGCTAAGCACGTCGCCCTGACACACAACAAGCTGAAATTGGCGAGATATAGGGCACGGGGGAGGTGGAGGTATTAATGCCAATTATCGACAAAGAGAAAGGGGGGGTTCAGACACGTTCTTTAAATGGGCACGTCCCTGCATGAAAATGGCGTAGGCAGAAAATTAGTTAAAGGGAGTGGGGTCGTGAAAACTAGTTATCTGCTTCGTATAATACCTATACAGATTGAAAACATAAAAATGGAATTTAAGAATGGTAAATCCATTGGATTACAAATGTTGATACACAATACAAAAGAGCTCAAATGTCAGCGGAAGCCACGCCCCCCCCCCCCAACAAAAAATAAAGGAAAGAAAACAACAACAAAAAGGTCAATAACAACAACAACAAATCAGCGTCGGACTCCTCGAAATTCCCCAATACACAATGTGGATAGGAACAGGTAGCTCATCAAAGCGATGACCCACGAGGGATGCTTTTTTCACCTGTCATGCGTACGAGCGATTGCTGCTAAATTCGTGAATACACATAAGACTAAAATGCAATCGGCGATCTTTCTAAGAGCACGTTTATCATTGTACTTTATCTGCTACAGGAGTAGTTCACTGTCACTGCGGTACCGTAATCGTGGATGGTGTGTGTATGGGTGGAGGGTGCTGTACAAAACGGATAGAGAGAAGAATGGACTAATCCCTAGGCTACCTCGTCCCAAAATCACAACGAGTGAGCTGCAAGAGATCGCGACCTTGCAATTAATTGTACATTTGCAATAGATAGCAACTCTCCGTATCACAAACAACCTCGCCATCTATTGGCCTAGCCGATGCAATCAATTGTATAGTTACGATATATCCAAACAAGTTACGATCAATATCGGTGTTTTCCTGGTAAGAAGCTCTGATTGGATATAGAGGCAGCTACACGGAAATGTTCGTTTTAGGGATCACGTGATGGAACGTGCACAGTATCTTGATAAGAGGCCTCGGTCTAGGAAAGAGGCATTGGCAAAGAGTATTGTACACTATGTATGAAATGTATTTGTGTTTAAAGAGGAGGGGGTTTTGGGAGGGAGGGGAGGGGGTAGGGGACGAAGGGGCAGAAGAGAGAAGAGGAACAAACGGCTTATCTGATGGTGCGCGTAAGTCTGATAGTTTTCTTGAAAAGCAGGCTCGATCGGGTATAGAGGCATTGGTGCAAATAGGGTCACATCATATCTGTGATATCATGATGTTGGGATGGAAGAAGGGGGTGGGGGGGGGGGGGCGTTGGAGTGGATAGGGAGAAGATGAACAAACCGATGGCCTGATGGATCGGTGCACGTAAGCCTTACAGTTTTCCTGGAAAGATGCCTTGATCTGCCATTGAGGCTTTATTACACATCGCGGTACTACATGTATGCATTGTATGCTTATGTTGGGACAGGAGGGGATGTGAGGGGGTTGGGTGGGGGTAGGGGTAGGGGAAGGGGTGGATAGGGAGAAGAAGAACAAAACGATGACCTGATGGATCGGTGAATGTAAGTCTTAAAATTATCAAAAAAATTATGCCACGAACTGCCACAGTGGCGTCGGTGCAAATTGCGGTACTTCATGTATGCCTTATATGATTATGTTGGGGCAGGAGGAGTTGTGAGGGAAGGGGGGTAGTCATGTGGGTAGGGGGGGGGGGGCGGATTGGCGGAAGATGAACAAAACGGTGACCTGATGGATCGGTGCGCGTAAGTCTGACAGTTATCCTGGAAAGATGCCCCGGTGGCTAAAGAGGGAAGGGGCTCCTGGGCACGCAAAGCAAACAGAGAGGTGAAGAGGCTACCTTGGAATGCTGGCACGTCAAGTGTTTGACATGATCTGTCACAAAAGCACGTCCACACTGCCCCAGCTTTTCTACTGCGCAAATAATCATCTTACCTCCAAATGTAATGAGTTGACTCACATGTCTCAATAGCAATTGTTTTATGGTCATCTAAAGGAAACTGATATTAGGCAATATGTTGTACTAAATTGAATTGAAAATGTGTATTAAACAATCAAACTCAAACAATTCAAACAAAACTAGCAGTTAAAAGCTGATGCTGTTTCGTGTACCTTCACTTGAAATTAGGAAAATTCATTGAAATATTCATCAAATAATTACGTATATTACAGCACATTACAATATTATAGTTGTACTACATTGTAGAGAGTTCTACTTTAAACATGGATAATTAGCTAGTGATACCAGGTGATAATGTTACGTACGAAAATCGCAAAATTATAAGTGTGATATATTGAAGGGGTATGATTATCGAACTATTAAACACTGCAACCAGTACAACGTGTGACATGGTTTTATATAATGGCAGAATGCATTATTCATGTGAGTACTAATTGTCAGTTTTGGCATAACAAAATAATACAGATATGAAGTTAAATACGTACCAGTATCAACCTCCACATAATGTACTCCAGTATACCAATTGAAATTCATACTTATGTTGGATTTATTTGTCTTACTGGTCGCTTAAGTCTTGCACGGAGTGCCCAGCTCTAAAGCTGTTCAATCTTCTGTTTTGATAACTTTGTGTGAATTGTGATCCAATATATCTAAAAACGTAGTAAAGCACTGGCAATGAGAACACATCGGCAAGCTGCCTTTCCCAATATTACTCCGCACATGCCGTAGCTGTGCTATTCACAATTAGTCAGTCGTGCACACCTTTCCGTTCAGAGCCTTCTAATTTCGTCCGAATTTTCTTTCTTTATTCCGGCCCACTTTTTGTGTCATCTATATCTCAACAATGCACTTGTCATGTTTCATTAATTTTTCACTTTGTATAGGTATGCATGTGAACTTGTCAATGCAAATTTTCAACGTCATGGCATGACCGTGACGTCATCAACGAGCACTTTAATGAAAACCTATTACCCCATGTAGCTCTAGAACTGTTCATTTATATGTAATGAACTTTAACATGCACAAAGTTAAAGACATGACAATGTTACGCAATTAAAAAAAAAACATGCGTAATCGAACATTAGTGCATTAACGTCCGCGCAAAATTTTAAAATGATCTAAATCAGCTAGAATTGGTTTGCATATGTTTCGGGCTATTTCTAACATTTCAAAAATTTCAGCGCGTTTGCGCGTTTTTCCGTGCGTAACGCGAACGCAACATCAGAATGCCGTTGTTTTTTTTTTTTTACTAGATTCATGTTTTTGACACTACATACATCACATCCATTTTGAGCCATTTCCATGCAATAATAAGGTCGTGCGAATGCGTCAAAGTTGGAAGTCCGCGCGTGTGTCTATGCTTTTATGTGTGCAAATATTGTAAAAAAAAAAATATGGCTTCAATCGGCCATAGCTCCTCAGAATGGTTGGTGACCCCAATTATGTTAAAGTACATGGATATCCAGCTGCCGTTTAATTAATGCAGATTAATTGTACTTTCCTTCTAGTCACAAACGAACGCTTTACAAAGATTTTCGAAGCCGCCGATTCTCTGGATAATTTTTGCCTGGATTTGACGTATCAACAAAATCGGATGCGCAGGAGAATTTGGGGAAATATCCTCATCCATATGCTTGCGCAGTTGTGGCATGTAATACCTACGATGCATCTACGAAGATTCAATAGAGAGTATTGTTACAAATATGGCAAAAAGGCTCTTAACGTGATATCAAGTTGCAGTATGAAAGTCTCAATTTCACAATGCAATAAAATTGCATGAAACGTTATTTTCAGATATTTTCCTTTCAGACAGGCAACATGAAAAACGTGCCCAGCCGCGCCCAAGCTAGTATTTCCATCTCAAAAAGTATACAATTTCATATTCGCTTGTCCTTTTAACTACATAACAAGCACTTACTGACAAAATAAAAATTTCAGCAGTGAAAACTGAAATGTATGCATGCATAGGAATGCGTATGACCTATAAAATCCAGGTGAACGTGACGCAATAGCGTATGTATCATATTGTTGAGCAGCTGCTAGTCATGAATATTAAGTGGCGGCATCAAACCTTGTTCAAATGGATAGATATGCGTCGCTTAAACATGCTTAATTACCCCCATTATTCTGAAAGAGTGTAAATGTGTAGGTTTATCTCATGTCTCAATATATCGCTAAGTACATCGTGACATTATTGCCATATGAATAAAAAATATGAATTTTCATGCATGACATAAAATTCTTTAAGCGTATCTGAGTAATCCTGTATCATTTTTCTTGTATATGTCAGTATGTTGTAGCTGAGACATTGCTCTATAGGTTAGGTTGCCTTCAATTTTCAATTTAATGACGTCATCATGGTATAAACCTTGATTATGGGCATTAATGTCAAAATGTGACGTATGTACGGGTTATGTCAATGGAAGAGGCACTTCTTTCTAATCATGAAATGGCATGACGATCTTTCACGGGCTGTATCTCTCTCATGTTTAAATCTTTTACTTTGAAATTTTAGTATGTTATAGCTGAGTCTATTAACTATCGCCTTTGTGGTATTTTTGTTTTATCAGATGTCGGGATCATGGCTACATTTTAGCTTGAATATCGATTTCGAAATCCTTCTAACCCCTGCTGTGCATTACGTGTTAAGTGAATGGAATGATTTGTGCATGAATTGGTTGAGACGCGCGACCCCGGTTCGAATCCTGGTGTGGGTAAGGTCATTACTTCATTCCTTTTGCAATGTGATTTTTGCCACCGTCTTCTGTTCTTTCCCTCACTTTGTCTTTCTCTTTGAGATTTTCTTTCCAATTTGTTTTCTCTCGCCCAGTTATTTTAAATGACTATTAATTACATTTTGTGAGCACATACATGTGGCCATTTAGACAAGCTTCTGGAATGTAAGTATGTTGTACGTGCGCTAAGAGCTTTCTTGAGTGTTGTCTCTGATTTGCAATGCAAAGATGGTGTCACTGTGTATTTACCAGCCTACGTCTTTGCATGAATTTGTCAATACAGACCACCTCATACTTGTCCACAATTATGTCTCGTTTTTTTTCTTTTCCCCCATTGGGAATGTATTTGGCACGGCATTGAGTGAGTATACACTATGAACATGGTCTTTTGTGATGCTTTTTGTGACAGGAGTGGGCACATTGTAAATGCACACGGGGAACATTTATACCCCCCCCCCCCCCCCATAACACCACCACCATCACTTCTACCCCACACCCCGGTTCATTTTCTCAACAATAATACGGCCCAAGCATTTCCCGCGCCGTACTGCTCGAACATTAATCCGTTATCGTGCTTATCTACTCTAGCATGACTACACCGTGAAAAAAAAAAACAGCTGAGGATTACCACTTAAACGTCCCGTTTCGTATAATCAATTACTGTCGCGTGAGTGTCACGTGATGTGAGTAATTAATGTGGAATTGAGGAAGCTTTCCGTCGTACAAATTCTTTGTTAAAGGTAAGGATTAGAAGTGGTAAGAACTGCCTAATCAATGGAGTGCCGTTTTATGGTCACCATTTGTCCTATTCATGTTTGATTTTAGCGTACCAGAAAGGAATCGTCTCAAAATGATAAAATCGTTGGAAGTGAAACGAAATCCCCGCAAAAACGGTTCTGCAATAAACATAGCCTATAATCTTAACCAATGCAGAAACTTGGACGTAAGACACCATCGATCGTAATTTTGTTTCTGAATTGTTGCATCGGCTTCTGTGATCCCCCCCCCATACACACACACACGCGCACACACACACACACAAACACACACACACACACACACACACACCTTGATGGAGTGACAATCCGGGTCTCGAAAGCCGTGGGTTAAGATAAAGGTAGATAGCAAGCAGATTCGGAGAGGAACACTCTGCCCCATCTTCCCAAGCGAAAACGCATACACTATATGGAATACGAATAAGTGTTGAACGTTAACTTTCAAAATACATGTACTGCCGATAAATGTGTACACAAAGGGTGAAATCATCAAAGAAAACAAAACGCGAAATATGCCTCCATCAGCTTGAGTCCACTGGTAGAGAAATAACTATATTAAATAAAGTAAGTCGATAGCCAAACAGAAGTCCTAGTCATGTCGTCTTGGCCTTCATCATTCTTAAAAATCATATTTTTAAACTTGTCCTGCCCCATTAATAGATCATAATCAGACCCCATTAGAGAGTTTTCGCCTTTAAGAATTCTCTAAGTAAATACACTAGAAAGACATAAACATACATATCAACAAAATATGTCAGTAAAGTAGGGCTATTCGGACGCCGATGGGTGCATTAAAGAGTCAAAAACACTGGGGAAATGAAGTAAATAAAGATAGCGAATTTCCCCCGAGGTTGCTGATATAAAATTCTAAATTATGACGTAATTGAATGAAGATTGACAGCATGACTCCTGGGGGTGTTTAGATAGGCATCTTTCAGACACCAAGGAAAATTGGAAGACCATTACACAGACAAATAGAGAACTTATCAATGCAGAGTTATTGAAAGCCTGCCTCCGGCCCTTTCGCTTGTTTGAATACGTAAGTGAATAGTCCGTCCTATTGCATATTATGATGGAAGTGCAAACACATCTGAATGGTTTAGAGATTCTGTTGACAAAGACATCGGGATTGCCATTTCAAGCTGACGGAATTGCACTACAACTGGTACCGAAAACGAAGTTTGCTCCATACAACACTAAGTCCATATCATTGTGACTAAAGAACAAATTGGCAGACGCAATATGACGCAATGTAAAGGCTTGGTGAAATACGATGTGTAAGCGTAAAGTCAGGGCGTCAATGTATTAATTCATTTCATTCGGTGCGGATGCAGTATATATATATATATATATATATATATATATATATATATATATATATACACATGTACAAGTAAGTACGCAACGCGTATGCATACAAATGATTTAACTGATAATAGTAAATAATGATAATTTGTAGTTATTAAGGATTTATGACATGCTTAGAAAGATCCACCCTATAAGCCTAGCTTTCTTGGATCCATCCACTCTTGCAATATTCATAAAATATAATGACATCATGTCAATGTTTGCTTACATGTTGGTGATCTATGTTTCGCAACGTTGGTTTGAATCTTATTCATGTATTATGTTCTTATGAACTGTGGAAACAAATCAACTTGAACTTGAATTTGGAAGGTGTACATTGTGTATACCTTGCTATAGCGCTCACGGAATATTTCGATTGGCTATCGAGGATAAGTAGGTTTTACGGAGGTTCTACACTTAAATTACACCTCAGTCGTATTGGAAATAATAATAAAAAAAAAATCTTTAAGAATATAGCCAATCAGATGCGCTCTAATGAGTCACATGTGCGCCCTTTATTTATCGGGTGTACGCCGCATCATCACTAAAATGCACTCTCACATTTGCATAACATTCATAATAATGCATGCACGTAGGCACGCGTCATGTCTTGAATACGCCAAATAATGAATCCCAAGAGAATGTTATAGGGGTAATGTAGGTGACCGCAATATTTTGATGACGGCAAAGTAGTTGTGTCAACAGTGTATCCTGACGTGCGAACGAATTAATGTTCATCTGGTGACCTTCAGCCAGTGATTTCTACAGCAACCTTGGCATACTAATTTAACAGTATGACGTAAATCAATAATATTGACAATAGGAAATATCATCAGTAGTCCAACGACGAGACTGCCTCAGTGTAGGGCCGAAAAGGCTGTATAAGAAAAAATAAGGTTGCAATAATACCTGTTCAGGGTCACAAATATCCCCGTTGCTCTTATTTTATTCATTTCACTCCTCCCTCTCCCTCTTTGTCTTCAAATCTCTCCCTCTCTCCCTCTCTTCATTTCTCTCTGATTTATGTGTGCTTTTATCTCTCTTTATATATCGTCCTCTTGCTGCATCACTTTCCTCTCACCCACCCCCTCACTCCCTCTCTCTCTATCCTTCTCTCTCTCGCTCTCTCTCTCTCTGTATCTCCTGGTTTCCTTTCACTTTATTTTACACTTTTCCATCGTTTATCTTCCTCTTACCTGTAAATCTCGTCTTCAACTCTATTTTTCCATATCCAACGATATCATTTCATGAATGAATTTAATATCACATGTCACATGTCGCATAACGTGCCCCCCTCTCCTCGTTGAAATGTTATAATCATGTTAGAAACAAGTATTTGCTCTATTTCAGTCATTCATGACGTCAATGTATCGCTTTTTGTCACTGACTTCAATCTCTTTTTTGCTGAGTTTCCTATATTCTGCAAAAGCCTTTCTTTTATGTCCGGTTTGTATGTGTATCGCTCTCTCTATGTATGTCTGTTTCTCCTTACCCCTCCCCCCTCTCTCTCTCTCTCTCTCTCTCTCTCTCTCTCTTCCTGTCTCTACGCAGTGATGTGTATTTCTCTCTGTCTCTCGTCTCTCTCTGCACTTTGTTTTCCTTCACCCCCCCCCCCTCTTTAGTACTCCCGATTTCTCGTACATCTCTCTCTCTCTCTCTCCCTCTCTCTCACACACACACACACACACACACACAAACTCACTCACGCTCACACACACACACACACACACACACACACTCACACACAGCACCCCCCCCCCCCCACACACACACACCCCTTCTCCTCTCAAAATAAAACCCATCATGACTGACCAATCACCGCGCCTGATGGGCGTCAGAGTGCTGGACTGCCGTGCCCCAAACGCTGTCAAGTAGACGGATCTCATCAGACATTGGCCTATCAGGCAGCAGTCGGCTACCGTAACTCTTCAAAATATTGACTTCACAATTACGAGCGACGAAGGGTCTTCAATCATCCGTCCAGTAAGCTCAGAAAGAAGTCAACATTTCTCAATGACCCATTTATTGATTTATCCAAGGGGTTGGCGGCCATGGGTGTATATTTAGAAACGATTAGCAACAATCTGTCATTTACGACTGTCGTTTTGCTGCGCGGCTAATAGTTCGTTGATTCCTTAGCTACGGTGAATGCCGAAACTATTTTTTACTAATGCATAGGTCAGAAAGTTGAAAGTGTTTATTTCTACACAAGTTTGGAAAAAAAAAGATTAATGTATATTAGATTGCGAGGAATGAGACTAAAAGGCAGCATATGCGATTGGTCATCAATTTTACATCACCACTCCCACTATCCTGATCAACATCATCGTTTTGACAATAATTACATAATTTCTATCATCATCACTATCGTCATCATCATCACCACCATATTATTGTAGTTGTTACCAGCACCATCACTATCATTTTACACAATCGCTATAACCAGCAAGAAGATGGACACATAACATTGTAGATGTAATTTATTGATCATGAGTGATTTTAAAGGACCATCTACGGATATGCAAGGATGTCCATTTGTTCATCATTAAAGAGTTCTTGCAAGCACAACGCGGCCGCTGGTTCGAGCGTGTCGTGTGCAAATTAACCTTCTGTTGACATCGACTACGCTTTTCAACCGTGAATGGATTTTATCAATAATGTAGAATTGCATTAGCAGATGTAAAAATATGCAGACGATGATGAACATTATTGTAAACACACATTTTAGTGCAAAATATATATTTTGCTACAATGTGAATAAAATTATTTGAAAAACAGTCATACTTTGTTTAAAATTCAGGAAACTGTTTAGGCTTACATTTTGGCGCATTATGTTTAAGTCGTTCATACAATTATGCGAGGTGTTACAAAGATTTCTTATAGTGACACTTCAAATTGCGTGCGCGCGTGAACGAGCGCTGACATCGTGCAGCTCTGTCGGCTCCGCGTTTACCGGAAAGCGAAAACTACTTTGGAATGGGGACGGCTGCTCCACCGCAGGTACCGTCACAGGTGATGGATTCCGCATCGTCTTGGCCTCCCCGGCGTGTATGCTGAGTGTGTACCTAATAAAGTGGGTCTGCTAAGTATTCATGCTTTACGCATAGCAACCCCGGTTTCCTATTATGAATAGCGGTCCTTAAGCATAGCAGGCTTGCATGCCTCCATATAAATCAATGGTACGCACACTCTGTCGCACCCTCTGCACCAAAGGTGTAAGTTGTTATCAATTAAGTAGATATTGGAGATAAGGAAATTTAAGAACACCACATTTAAGAATATATGTTTGAAGTGTATCATGACCAAATGAGGATAAGGTTGTCGACACCCCAACATTATGACGAATAGCCGTACCGTAACGTAGCGCCAGCACGTCTTGATTTAATCTATATTGTTAAGCCTTCTCGTTATAACGAATTGTATGGTTCACGAGAATATGTGATCACTTCTACTTTCTTCATCTCGATACAAAAAAAAAATGGAGAAAGTTTAAGTGGAGAAAGTTTAAGTGGCAAAAGGGATGTGGCATGGTGATGTATTTGTCCTTTTTGCAACACTAGATATGAACGATGAATGCCAGACGCATTATTTTTGCATTAGCTTATGTGATATCATTGTTGACATGATCATGAACAGGTGGAAGACCGGGGTATGGTGGGGGTGGGGTGGGGGTATGGGCGAGCCTGCACCACACAAGGCATTGCTTGTTATGTAACGGAAGAGTATTGCGCCACTTTGGCACTCGATGAAGTGGAAGGAATATTTCATTTCCTAGGCGGCACATCAAAGAAACACGATTTGATGTGGTTTCATCCCTCACAGCCTCTTGATATTACAATTTGATCTATGGGAGCGAGAATAGGGAGGGGAGAAGGTAGTAAAGAAGGGAGTACAGAATAGAGAAGGAAAGAAAGGGAGCGACATAGAGTTAAGGAGGAAAATGAAAGTGAGAGAGAGAGAGAGGGATAGAGAGAGAGAGGGGGGGAGAGAGAGAGAGAAAGAGAGAGAGAGGTAGAGAGAGAGGGGTAGAGGGAGAGGGTTGATGCGTAGAGTGAGAGCAAGAGACACAGGAAGAGGAAGACAGACAGACAGACAGACAAACAGACGTACAATAGAGAATGGGAAGAAGGCGGGGAAGACGGAGGAGTGGGTGGTCGTTTCAGCCATGATGGGGTTGATCTTTCTCTCCTCCCCTCTTTAATTTGTTTATCTCAAAAAAACACAACGTCCTAAGGTGGGGCGCATACTCCTTTTTCTCCCGATTGGCTATGCAGTAGATTCATAGTTATGGCAAGAGTTCCGAAAGAGCCGTGCGTATGGAAGTATATTAAATAAACGCTTTTTAAAACTTAGAGGTGCAGTCCAACATATAACTCGTATGTCGACCATAAGGCAGGCACGCCGGAGCCCTTTTCAGGATTGTAGGAAAAAAAACTCACAGGGGGTCCTATTCGATTATTAAAAACATGTATTGTTGACGCACCGCCAACGGATTTTGTATTAAGCATAGGGCCCAATCATCTGATGAGCGAGCGAGCTGCTAAAACTCAGCACAAATTATATTTCCTTCATATTTTGTCATATTTTGTCATATTTTGTGGGCATCAAGATTGGGGAGAGGGTAATTTTCCTTGATATAAAGGGTTATGTTCATGCTTATTCATTGAATTTATATTTATCCTTAGTCTTTTTAATATTATTTCTCGGTTACAATTTCCTGTATTGCTAAGAATGTGCTTTGTCGGCTGTGTGTTATCCGTTCAACATCATGTACACGTTATATATTGGAATATCCTGCGCAATTATTACCCCAGCCCCCCCCCCCCCCCCACACACACACACACACAACACAGCCACACCCTCTCCCTCGTCTTCGTTTTCTTTTCGCGATATTTATTAATATACTAACCCCAATGTCTTGAGCGACCTGTATGCTTGATCGATTTATAAGCGGGCAGGTGCGCTAAGGTCAAACACAGGTCAGCTCTTGCCTGTCCGTGAAAGACCACACATCTGCGCTTCAAAACGCCACTCCCGGGCATGGACATTAACGATACACCTGGTCATCTAGTCTACCATGTAGACGGCGATTTTTTCATTTATTTTCCCTAACATTGATTGACTTAACTTTTCTTTTTCTAAAAGATCTATAACAATCAATATTACAGCCTATCCACAATTCATCACCTTGGTCATTTAATATTTTGTCGCGTTTTCATTATCATCCATTTCATTAACGTTTTACTTTCTTTTATCTTTGTGTTGTTGTCTTTTTCCTGCCGTTGTAATATGTGTTTGTGTTTTATTGTTATGTTAATTTTGCTTACGTTGAAAGCGTATCCGCCTCAACCTAAAAGATTTGTACCGCCTTCTTCATGTTTTTTATACTTTCAATCGAAATACTATTATTTATTGTTGTTGGTATATCATTGTTGTCGTAGATTGTATTGGCATGTATCGTGAGTGCATGGCATACAATTGTGCTCTGTTTGCACGGAAAACCTGATAACAAAGGGAAAAAAATAAATGCTTAATTAAAGTTGAATTGCATTGATTTGTGTGAAAAACCTGCTTGTGCGGAGACTTAAGCTAAGCATTATCGCAACAAAGTAATGAATGAATTTATTAAATGTTTATTACCAACAACAATCACATTTACAAACCACCACATCGGTCAAGATATAAACATAATTTGGTAATCAGGTAATAAGAGTAAATAAGAGTAAACACACTAGATACATAGATAGTTTTGTGAGTAAATTTGAATCTACCTTCAATGATTATTATGACATTACAGTATCACTGTGTTTATTGGCTAAAAAGTATTTCATTATAGCTTTAAAAGTAACTTTGCAAAGAAACATGACCCATCATCTGAGAGAGAGAGAGAGAGAGAGAGAGAGAGAGAGAGAGAGAGAGAAAATACAAAACAACCCTAATTCGATGATGAATAAATCAAGACTTGCTTGGTTTGATTTGAGCAGTTTGTATTTTTTCTTTAATCGACATACGAAAACATAAAGCAATCCCCTGTAACAATGCAACAATACACCAGAGAGAATTTGCGGGCAAACTTGCAAACGCTTCCGAATACATTTAACCATTCGCGTGCAGAAAATATTCGATGATTTACATAAATACCCAAATATGCAGTACAATAATTGCGTCGTGATTTTCAATAAAAGTTTTCTTGGTATATCGTACCAAATATATAATGGTGATATGGAGGGGTGTAGAAAATAGATGAACTAAAAAGCATAGTTGTCTATACAATGTCATGTTTTTTAAAACGACATAATTGAGAGGATGAGGTGAGTTGTACTTTATCCCACACTTGTAAATCATCTAGGTGTATATACTAGTATACGGATAGATGCTAGCAACCAGGGAACGAAAGAAATGCAAAATATACTTCATGAGACAATAGCAAAAATCGTAATATTTATCCATTTGATCTGTATAAGTATTGTCGACTTGATAACAGATTTCTGGTCATGATTCTCCAGGGAGAAAATCCCGCACTTGTCGAAAAAGTTTAAACGGTCAGTCCTTTGGGGTGCATTTTGATTGATCAGAGGCGACGGACTACTATTACTCTAATTAGATCAAACACGTGGCAAATAACTTAATCTTGGTTGATTACAGTTCATCGTTTCATGTTGCCAAAAGATTGCTTTGATTTTTGCACTTTCCGCAAAATGGTGTTAACCGTTCAAAAACTACACACGAAAAGAGTTTACAAGTTTGAATAAGGTGAACAGTGAACAAGTTGTGCAGGAAAAATGTTAATTGCCATTTACTGTTGATCGTCTAGGAAATTAATTTGGTACAAAGTCATGTTCGTTACCTATGAATGTCAATTATCCTTCGAACCAAAATGAGCACAAGATACGAGGAAACGCGTGAAAGCGTCATTTGTCATTCAGGTTGTTTATTTGTGTGCGTGTGTCTATATTTATTTGCGTTTCTTTATGTACTTATCAATGTAAGCCCAAACATGTAGCATATATAAGTCTTTGTATGCGAGTGTGTGTGTGTAATATGCTGTAAAATCTTTGCTATCCTTATTTTGTATGCGCGTGTCAACGTATCATTTTGTGTGTACATGTGTACGTGTACACGTGTCTGTGTGTGTTTGTGAGTGTGAGTGAGGGGGGGGGGGGTTCGTGGGGTGACGTGCAAATGTGTTCACACGTTCGCAACAGTACGCGCTTCCACGTTTCTTATTGACATCTACCAAAGATATGAACTTAGGATCGCTTTGAACCGTGTGAACTATTTGGTGCCACTGTACGCACAATTGCCACAAAGAAGCATTCTGTCCCGTCATTTTCCTAACATTCATTACTCCCCTAGATGAGTGCTAATATGGAAGCGGTTTGCCTCTAGGCTTTTCCGTAATGACAACCATATCAGACCTTTCACGGTGGTTGTCAGCTCCGGCACAGACGGATAACCGTCTTGGCATCGAAAGGTCGCTACGTATACACGTGTTGGGGATCATCGCAAGCAAACATGCACACTTACGCGCGCGCGCACACACACTCACACACTCACACAAACACACACACACACACACACATATACTTACGGAGAGCAGCAGTGGTAAATCACTTGAATGTGAACGAACCCTACTGAAATGCGTCACCACGTTTAAGTTACGTTCACACGAAATGGGTTTATCGCGGCTTGCTCGCCGGCTGCTTATTAAACGGTAACATCTTCTTATTCGGAAGGTTCGCTATTTCGAAGGTTCGAATACTCCAAAAGTCCACATGTCCTACAGTTTCTTATTTCTACGGACAGGTCCGTTACTCTAAAGGCCCCAAAACAGTAAGAAAAGGGTTTGTTTAGTCGAAAATGAGATAACTTGCGTTAATCCAACATTATTTACGACACCTTCTTAACATGCTTTGACTTGCTAAATTCCGAAGCATTTGTTTTATTTTCGGATTTCCGAACCTTATGTTATTTTCAGTGTAACGACCCTTCAGGAAAACAAACCATCTGATTTATGCAACATATCTTTCGAATAAGCGTGCATTATTTCATAGTCAGATTATCGAGGCACCATTTATCATTCCAGGATTAACGAACCACCGGGATGACGACATTCTGACCCGTGTGAACGGGCCAATAGGAGGGTTAATTTGCCAAGCGGTAGCAGGAAAGCCGCTTCCTTGTGAACCAGTATTTATGCATATAACCATGAGCAGTGACAGGGCCCCTCAAGATTCTCATCAACTCCTTCTTTCTGCACTTTGCTGTTCCACAACTGCCACAGCAGTCACCAAAACAGGAACAAAGTAGTTTATAAAGTTACAATATACATATTCAAACATATTCAGTCCACATCACGTGTCAGTCGGGCTATGCTTCTGAACAAGCGAGTCTATGGGTGGCATGTTATGTCGCTACCCACGTGAACAAACGCACACAATCACACACATACGCACACATGCGTATACACAAACATACATTAATCACACATACGCACGTGAGACGCACACACATACACACATGAGGACACACACATGCACGCAGACAGGCACACATGTACACACATTTAGGAGTGCATGCACAACTTCCCCTCTCCATACGAATCTGAAAATATAACGTGAATAGCAAATCTCTACATAGTGAGCCGTGTGTGTCAGCTAAGGCGTACATGAAGCATGAACAGAGCAAATTGACATCACAATGCACACTCGACTAATTCTGTGAGAAGACAAGCTATGTATTGGCTTTTCATGTAAACCCAGAAATTTCTCTCTCTATTGCTTCTGGTATTGTCTAATTCAAATTCACTCATTTTAGCCTGACTCCATACTGACATATTGGAATGGTGTGTATTGCCAGTGCAAGAACTGCTTTAATTGCCTTTGAACAGTTAAACAAAAACGCCTTCTTGAAACTGTCAATTTTCCCTCTAAATTAAATCTTGCTCATCAGTAAGGTAGGAGTTGTTCGGGATGAAGAGAGGGTGTGTGGATAAAAAAAGGAGAATGAGAGAGGGAGAATGTGGGTAGAATGTGGAGAATGGGAAATGGGAGGAGAGTGGTGCAGATGGAGGAGAGAGGGAAGGGAAGAGAAAGAGATAGATAGAGAGACAGTGGAAGAACATAAAGAAAAGGAGAGAGAGAAGGAGAAGAAATGAATGTAGACTGGAGAAATGGAAAGAAAGATAGAGAGGAGGGAAGAGAAAGGGAAATGAGATGGTAGAGCGTAGAGGACGGGAGAGAAAATGGGAGGGATGCAGACGAGGGATTGAGAGAGAGAGAGAGAGAGAGAGAGAGAGAGAGAGAGAGAGAGAGGGGGGGTGGGGATATAGAGAGGAAGAAAGAAATTAAGTAGTAGAATTGGAAAAGGTGGATGCCGGCAGAGGAGATGAGGGGGAGGGGGATTCGAAGCTTGGTGGTCGTGAATTGAGACAGAACTGTCATAGGTTAAATCAATAGCATATTACCTAGAAGTATTTGAAACAAAAAATTAATAAAAGAAAATATATGGTATGACATTAAACTTAAAAAACGAAAATTGCCGTATGTTGCTCCCCTATTAAACATCTGTTATTGTAAACATCACGACAAGCATTCGCCCGTTCTGTATCAGACAAAATGAAGCTGTATGGAATTTGTGCTTATTACTTTTGAAAAATGTCAAATGAAGCACACAAAGAATTAAAGAAATATACACACCTACGCTTTGGATCACGTGACAAAGGTATATCACCTCCAAAGGGCGAAGATTAGTGCCAATGGACTGGAATGCCAAGCAGACGACGGATGTGCTTCATCTACGTCATCATAGCCGTGTCTAATGCGCACCCCAGCCTTGCGTTGTATGGATTTTTTTTTTCTGCGCTCGCCTAAAACTAGTACAGAGTGCTCCAAGGAAAACGGTTATCAGTCGGCGTATTAACAACGGTAGTGATTAATGGGCTTGATTGGAAAACCCACTATGCGATGTGAGTACATTATAAACCAACTAGTCGGTCTGGTAACCTTCGCGGTCTGCGACATCTTACAACGTTCAATTGATATGGTTCACATATTGGCATCGATATATGTTCTTCAGCTAAACAAAAATAGATCTGCATGTTCATCTGCTCATGTAACCCTCTGAGTGCCAGAGAAGAGTTTGTTTGCAAAAGGGGTTAGATTCACTTTAGAGCATTCTAAGAAAAAAACAATTTTATTCTCCCTTATTGCAATATTCTTATGCGATACTAAATTGTCATGATATACTACCCTACCATATGAACATAAAATTGGGTTTAAAAGAAATCTACTTGTCTTCATATTCTTAAAATATTTTTTTTTCCAAAAAATTACCTTTGTGGATCTAGCCCCTTTTGCAAACAAACTGAAATTGATCTAACCCCTTTTGAAAAAAGTGATTTTTCTTTGCCATTTTTTTTTTAAATTTTGATGTGAATTTCAACTTTCCTTTGGTATTATCTTATAGAGCTACTTTAAATCTGTACATTGAGACCAAAAACAAAATAAAATTTGATGAAAAATGGATCCAACCTCTTCTGCAAATGAGCTCTTCAAATATATGTATATATCTTTTTAATATGCAAGTGCATCTTTGGCGCACAAAGGCTTAAGCCTCTGTGTGTCAGACATGATAATACGTTATTGGATACATGTGTATTACTTATGTAAAAAGGGCACATGTGGCTTTCCAAGGGTTAAAAGAATGTCCCTCATACGAAGAGACAGATGGCAGATGGCTACGGTTGAAAAATACCGTGATTGCCGCATCTCCACGCGCTGCTCTGGTCCAATGCATATATCACGAGAACAACAGTCATGTGTCTGCTGTGAGACTGGTATACGTTGTACCAAGAAAATTGCTTGAGTTCTGTATGTAGGTGTGCATGTGTGTGGAGGGGGGGGGGGGGTGTTGAGGAGTTATTTTTACCGATACTTTGTTTATACAACTGCAGATGACATATGCATATGGTATACGTCATCACTGACAGTCGTCTGTCGTTTAAGCATCACGGTCGCTGGTCGTATGTAACTTGAGAAGACCGTCTTTGGGAAAATGTGAAATGGTTATACAAAGAGCAAGAGCACCAACGCCCACCCACCTTACCCACGCGTGGGAGAAAGCTTAGAAACAACTCTGGGCGAATCAACTTCCTATGTGCAAGGAAAATTACCCCACTGCAAGATTCGTGTGTATTTCTGGTGTTGCACAAATTGCGCCTAGATTGATAGCAAGGGCCAGAAATATCCCTCCTAACGCACTTAAACTGCGCCCAAAGTGAAATATCGCCCAGATTCGGATATTAACCCTTAACATGGATTAAAATAGAACATTTAAAGGATTGAATAGACACATTGAAGTATCCTACAGCCATGAACGGCGCTATTTGAGTGTTTGATGCTTCATCAGGTGCTGGTGACCAACTTGAATTACATGCAGCTGGATGAGATCGTACAATGTTCTTTTCCTCTCTACTCCAAAGTACTGAGCTGTTAACCCTCTGTACACTAGAGCTCAAAGGAATTGGCATAGGGAAAGGGAAAGGGAAGAAAGGGAAGGAGCCACAATTTTAAACCGCGGTATATTTTGTCCAGTTCAGCATGAAACATGATGCTTTTTAGGCATCGTGTTTCATGCTGAACTGGACAAAATATACCACGGTTCAAAACTGCGGCCCCTTCCCTTTCTTCCCTTTCCCTTTCCCTATGCCAATTCCTTTGAGCTGTAGTGTATGCCAGACAAATTAGTTCTCTATGGGATTTATGCGTATTAATGGTGAAATGATTCACAGGTGCATGTTAAAGGTTAATAAAGATGTATTTATATTGTGTGCAGTTATCTAGCATGATTATGGCCTTAACCCGTTGACTTCTCAAAGGGATAGGTCACCCTTAAGTTAAGTTGGTTTCAATCAAAGCAGAAACATGAAATAAACATATTAGTGAAGGTTTGACGAAAATCAGTCATACGATAAAAAAGATATGATTTGTTTAACATTTCAATTTTGTGACGTCATGTGCGAGCTGCTCTCCCATTACATGTGTATAGAAAAACCCGTAAATTTTTCTTTGTTTGTTTTTGACGCCGGAATATTTTTTTCCATGCAGGTTTGTGTGTAAAATCCCAAACATAATACATTGGTCACTAGATTTCCGTCAGCTTAGGGTCAAGTCTGTGAAGATGGGAGGAGAAAGAAGAGACGATATTCAAATAAAAAAGAAAAGGTATACGCCCACTCATTCCTGCAAAGACACACACACAAAGACACACACACACACACACACATACACACACACACAAACAAACACACGCATATTGTATATACATACAATCATACGTGCTCATACGTACATATACGTACACAATCGTGCTAAATTAAACCAAAGATATTTAAACGTATTGATATCCTTCCCTTTAAAACCATTTTCCTTTCCCCCACTGAATATTCATGACCGGCAGCTGCTCATAACAATACGATGCATACGTATATCATTTTGACCAGTTTTAATATTCTTTATAGTCATCTATTATGCGTTAGTTTGTGTGATCTGAGGTGTTATTTTGCGTTTAATGTACGCTGATCAATCAAATGGCTGTTTCTGATAATGTTGTTCTTGCTTGTCATCATTCGGTATGCTAATAATTACCAACTTCCGCTAGAATTCCCAACGAAATGTCAAAGGCAACGTCTCCTTGCATGCACTGGAGACAAACTCCTACTACTACTCCCACTCATAATTTCTTTCTATCTCTCTCTCTCTCTCTCTCTCTCTCTCTCTCTATCCTCCTCCACCCCCTTCTCTTCATGTATATCTCTCCACCCATTCCTTCACGTGATGCTACGAATCGACTAGCTCGGTTAGAACACTGTGATGTCTTCCTTGGGATGTGACTTAATGGCTTCGACTTGAAGAAAAGCTTCTATCTTTATGGAACGGCTTGGTTTCTAAATTGACTCGTTCGAGACGATTTAATGCATCTTGTCCTATTTCTGTTCCTCTTCGTTAGACTTTCAAATGAAGCAAAGATGTGTCCTCTCTTACGTTACGCCTTTCCCCCTGACGAGGAAGTGGATATAGAAATATCTCCCCAAGAACTTTAGGTCTTTGTTCGAGATTAACCCCGTCTTTATGTGTACATGTTGCATTGCACAGCCTAAGCCCTGTCCGTCCCGTGGGAACGCACAGGCGTAACAAACTAATGTGAATTACATAACTTAGTAATACAAGCGAGTTAATACATCGCTGTAAAGATAGACAGGCTCATGCGACTTATCAACTCTATATGCGCGCCTGTCCATTTCTGTCATTCATACTGTAGTATTTCGTTCCGACACAAACCAAGTCTAACAAAAGCATGAAGTAATATTTTCAAGTATTTGTAAAGTAGATTTTGCAATTCTGACGAGTTCATCATGCTTCACAATGTGTGAACCTATTCAAGCCTACATACCGTCTCCACTACGCGGTGAGTATTTAACCCTGTCAGTACCGCGCCTTTAAACCCGTGTTGACTCACTACATGTCTAAATGCCAGGAGTAACGAGAGGCTTGAAGCAAGATATCACTTTACAGGCACTAAGGAAAAATCCTGTCGACATAGGTTTTCACACTCTATCGTGTTCGTGTATACTCCTGTGTGAAATTCACAATACTTTTAAATGCTTTGTTGTTGTTTTTTCGGGAATAGCGTACGCAATATGATCTTTTATTCGGGCGCGGTAGCGTGTGAAAGATCGCGGCCAAATTTCTTAGATGCCAGTACATAGAAAGGTAAGCCAGACCCTTGGGGTATTGGGCCTGCTTAGACAACATACATGTGCATGTATGTGTGCCACTGTCCTCTCATTGGCTACCCCGTGCATGGTCACGTGGTCTGTGTTCTAGATAGCTGTACAATTCCACGGCCTGTAACACAGCGCGGACATCAAGGTGCACAAAAAGGTGACTTCCTTCGGTTTGCTTGGCTTAAAGGTCAGTTTAGCGAGGCAATGAATTGATTGACTATTTCTGGGTAATAGCTTTGGAATTTGAAATAAACCAATACCAAATGACCGCCCTTCGAGTCCATTTTCACCATGTAGACTTGAAATGCAGCGGTTCCCCATGAAACTCAAATTTGCTATTGGTAAAAATCCCCGTTCTTCGGAGAAAAACACACACGGGGAAGTAAACAAAACGGAAGGCAGATTTTGACTTGAGGCATGTCGGAAGTAAATTATATATATTTTTCCATAGATTGAACCAACATATTGCCAAGGATGATGAGTATCATGATAGAAGTTATTGTGAATCACTGTTTTGTTAAAGGTATTCAGAATGATATATCCTATCAATACACCTTCATTTCGCCAGTGCCTATCAACATGCCGTTGGCGCTACTATAATCAGTGTAAATGTACTTAACTTGATCTGCCATACTATATACATCAAAGAGTCTGAAGGTAACTGGAATTCCACGATGACTGGAACATACGGAACTGTGATTGCAACTCATTAAACCGTTAAACGCCTTTTAGAGCGATTAGTGTTCAGGTAACTAGCAGTGTCGACCGACCTATACGGATGGTTGCTTGAGTTCCCATTCCTGCTAATAGATGCAAGATGGCTGATGCCGAACACTTCATGATTAGA
Organism: Arbacia lixula; assembly: GCA_963669155.1. Classification (NCBI taxonomy): domain Eukaryota; kingdom Metazoa; phylum Echinodermata; class Echinoidea; order Arbacioida; family Arbaciidae; genus Arbacia; species Arbacia lixula. Next base: position 2,467,238 of record OZ022593.1, read on the forward strand.
TCCAGCATGAGTGGCATACGATAATATGTGTGATATAAGCTGGTCCTCACCAACAAAGGTCACGTGAAGAGGTTCATATATAGGTATATTTATAATAAAATTGTCCTTGATTGTGTACAAATTATCGTGTAAAATGACGCTGTAATTCCAGCACGGAATGACCGGTGATATATTCTACGGTTTTCTTTCGGTCCATCTGTCCGGACCTTTGTCTACTCGATAACTCAATATATAATTCACCGGACACGATGCGATATAAATCACAGGGAACTAATCATATTGTGGATCAGGTGGGTCAAAGGTCATAGACCAAGGTCAATTCATAAAACGCTCCCTGTTTTCGTGATAACTCGAGAAAATGTCACTAAACTTCACCAAATATGGTACAAAGATGATACATATGCGTATGGCCAAGCCATTAAATGATTGTTTGTTGGGATCGGATAGGTCTAAGATCAAAGGCATATGTGACGGTGAAATTGCGCAAATTTCGTTGTTTACATGGTAAATTGTAAAATATCAAGATAGATAGGGATGCGGTAGGTTATGAAAAGTGGAGTGGACAGGGACAGGTAGTCAGTGACTAAAGGTATTACCAGATCCCGCGTCACCTCTGCGGCAAGCAACCTATATCATTCAATAAAACTCATTTAGATGGAGGCAAAGTAAGTAGATATCTATCTTTAAAGCCGTCTGCCCAAGTGTGGTGTAGAGCAAGTGTAACCGCACGAGTGATAGATCTCAGGGGTATTTCCCTTCTTTTCAATTCCTTGAAGGGTATGTAAAGAGCGCTGTCATGGCACCGATAGTCTCGATTTCAGGCCGTGGGTGTGGTATGCTTATGTCATAGCACAGCACAAGCGGTAGATCCCAAGGGAATTTCCCTTCTTTTCCCTTCAATGAAGGAGATAAATCAAATATTTCATCATCTTTATTCGGGATCTTTGTGGAATCTATTGGTCCCCTCTGTGAAGTGGAGGGCGTGCTGTACCATTTTCCCTCGACCTGCGGTCTCGGGTGCAAATAGATTCCACAAGATCCCTTATGATCATGAAATATCATGAAATATCTGTACATTTCAACCAGTATTGCTCATTATCCTATTCGTCCATTGACCTTTCTAGAGAGAGAAAGAAGGAGAAAGAGAGAGAGATGGAGGAAGAGGGGGGAATGGAGAGAGAAAGAGAGAGAGAGGGAGAAATAGAGGGAGAAAGCGAGAGGGAGAGAGAGAGAGAGAGAGAGAGAGAGAGAGTCAGAAAGGAAGAACAAGCAAGACGATTTTGTTTATATTATCGTGCGTAACAATAGTTCAACAACAATATAGAATGCAATACAAATGATACAGAAAGTTTGGCAATTATTACAAACTATTAAAGATAAGTAACAACTTTTGATAAATACATATCCTCATATAACATGTATAACGTGAAGGTGCCTCGGCCACGTACGTAATTATAGTTGAGACTGCAGAAGAAAGTATATCCTCATATACAATGGATCATGCAGCGATATGGCACATAACCGTTCATATAGGCACCCATCAAGCCCATTACACAAAGTAGTAGGGAAATGTGGGCCTATATATGAGTTATTCTATTCCATTCTAAGCCTGTACATATCTGTTGCCCACTAGCATGACCATGACTAGACGTGATGGTTTATTCAGATAACGTGTGTTGTCCTCATATTTTGGCATGTTTGAGAATAACTGACCCTCAGGTGACTAGGTCGTTTGACCTTTCTCTACTCATGCAGAATTAATATAAGTATTACTACAACTAGTGCTAATGCTGCTGCTTCTTCGCCTCCTTTAACTAAAAAAATATATGCAATAGCAATAATTGAAGGAAAGAGAACAAGAGTAAGACAGAGAATCAAGTGGAGCGACGACATTAAGAAATGGCGTTCAGCAACTTCTTACGCCGAAGCAAAAGAGAGCTGCAGAAAACCGCCCTAGGTGGAAAGCCACGGTGGCCAACCTTCGAAGAGGATGATGATAAATAACAATAACGCCATTCTTACATAAACATGAAGTTTACTGAACGAGATGTACTGCATCGGTGCTATAAACATCGTCGTGGAAGTCGTCTTCTTCACCTCCTTAAATCTCAGTCAATTTTATTTATTTATGTATGTATATATTAATCAATCAATCAATATATTCATTTATTTATTCATGTCCAGATTTATTTAAGCAGGGTGGCCTCTTCAGGTATAAAACTGCTATGAGTGCCCTAACGGATAAAAAAAAAATATATTACAATATATTACAACAATAATAATAATAAAGTTAGTTTTCATGATATCATAACATATTATTGTCATTCTCATTGGGTTTAAAAAATCGCGAAGTTTAGGGGACGGGGACAATAGGAGCATTCAGCTTTTGGTTGCTAGGCAACTTTCACCCTAGCTTCGCAATTTTTCGAACTTTTCGATTTTTTTATGCCCAATGAGAATGGCACTATCATAGGTGAGATGCGACTCGAATCCTAATGACGTGCTGCATACCTCGTTCGAGAGGGATATGTACACGCGCAAAGGTCAATTACCGGTCGCGTCAAAAGTCTGAATGAACGTGATAGACCCATCAAATACACCTCTAGTCATGGTGTCTGCACTGTGTAAATTATGGAACAGAGGAAACGCAAAAACGACGCATTATCAGAATAGCATAGGAATGTGTCACCAACAAAATTGATTCATATATCACACTGTACGGATTACCCTTAACTCGTTATGCACCGAATTATTTCACCAGTACTACACACAAAGCATATAGAGATGCAATTTATTATTTGAACTTGAATGTTGACATGTTTTGTATTGATCAATCATTGTCGTTGTTACGTATTGTAATGTCTTGTGTTTTATCTGCCAGGATCCTCAGTGACAGCAGTTTTATAACTGACGAGGCCACACTGCTTAAAGAAAGATGAAAATAAAATAAATACATAAATGAATATAATGAATAAATAAGTAAATGAATAAATAAATAAATGTATCTAGCATAAGATGAGTTAATAGCACCCAATCGTCATACAAATATATTTGAAGATAAAGAGAGAGAGATAAAAATAGAGGGGGGGGGGTATTAATAGCAAGGAATTAAATGAGGAGAATAATGATAATTTGTTTGTAGCGGTTTATATGAAAGAATATTAGAGTGTGTTTCAATATATTACCCCGTTAATCGGAGGCTTGAAATTCGTTTTGATGCCTGTCCAATCCCATATGCACACATTCTATTTTCTATCGGGTACCAAATTTACTCCTGGGTGGAGAGCAGCGAAGTATCGTGCTGGCTGAAAAGCACAACTGCTAAGGTTGGTCTTGAACCTAGGACCTCAACGTCTTCAGTCACAGCTTATAAACACTATACACGAAAAGAACATTACAACATCAGTAAATAAACGAGAGACAGATAGAGAGAGGAAGAGAGAGAGAGAGAGAGAGAGAGAGAGAGAGAGAGAGAGAGAAAGAGGAAGGCGAGGATGGAAGGAGGAGGATTGGTAGAATGAGAGGTGGGGTGTATTTCAATCGTGCCATTGGCAGTACTCATGTGTGTAATCGTTCACATCAATTCGATCTCTAGAAAGATTACGGCAATGATCAGCGACAAATAAGTTTTTTAACCCCCGTGCATGAAGTGAATTAGAGGAGAAGAGAAGATGCGGGACATGGAGACAATTCTCAACATATTAATTGTAGGTAGTTTATTGGTGAAAAATAGTTCTGACTGGATTGAAGTGTATCTGTAACAGGGGAATAAATTATCTTTTTTATTTTTTTTAATGAAAATATTTACCAAGACAATAGGGACGAACAGAGAGAGAGAGAGGGAGAGAGAGAGAGAGAGAGAGAGAGAAAGAAAGAGAGGGGGTGTAAGAGGGAAGAGATGGAAAGGGGAATTAGGGAATACAAATATTAGTGATTTAAGTACTATCTCTCTTTCTCTTTATATATCCATCTCTTTCTCTCTCCCCTCTCTCTCTTCCCCCCCCCTCTCTCTCTCTCTCTCTCGCTCTCTCTCACTCGACCTCTCTCTCTCTTTCTCACCCTGTCTCTCTTTTTTCTAAATCTCTTTGCCCCCCTCTCTTTCTCTCTTACCCTCTCCCCGCTCTCCTCTCCTCTCCTCTCTCTGAATATATTAAACAATAAAAAAAATATGCTAAACAAATCCTCAATACGAATATACAGTACATTTGCAATCTACGTCATCGCCCTCCAAAACATTCATGTGACCGACCTTGTCAAAAAAATATTTGAAATGTGGTTTATTTTGTTCTCTCGCTGCATGTATGATATTTTCTGTCTTTATGTGTTAATGGTTCCTCGCATCTCTGGTCGTTCCTGGATCTAATCTAATAACGACTAAGTGCACCACCGTTTACCATTGCAAGTATAAATAGTTGGAAGGCGTAGCAAAGAAATAGTTCTTTACATCTACGCCTACGTCATCAATTATTAGTCTTTTTGCAGGCTACCTACTTTTTACAATAGGTCATCGTTTCCATTTAGTGGTGTGTGTTTTTGGTAATTTGTAATAGGAATATGCAAATATGCAATTACTCAACACCGAATTACAAAAGTGGAAGCATTTATTGCGATTTCCCAAGTAAACATGTATACAGAAATGATAGACACAAACAGGAAATATAATTGTCGAAAAGATTACCCTTCTACTCTTATCGTTATTTCTCATTTATAAGAGAAGTCAATTAGAGATGATCACGAATCGGCGCTAGAAGTGATGGTTTCCAAACACAAAGTTTCCCTTATAATTACTGGGTTCTCTGATTTTGCTAGTTCTACCAAAACCATCAGGATTACATAACCTTTAAAACGGTCAAATAGATTTGAGGCACCCGAGAGCGCTTGTATACAAATTTGACAATAGAAATTCCTATTTTGTGTAAAAACGAAATTCTAAACGGCTATCAAAACTTGTCTAGCCATGTTAAAAGATGGCAAAAATGTATGTGCTTATGAATATTAAGCGTGTCGTTAAAGTAACGTCATGACTTCCATATCGGCATGACCGATGAAGTTCATTTTAACAATTCTGAGATATAGGCATGGTTGAAAAATTTAGGTGACTACTTTTATGTATCAAATTTGTATTGATTCCAATGAATTGCTCATTCAGTTAATTAATTGATTAATCAATCAATCAATCAACCTGTGAATCAATCAACCTGTGAATCAATCAAACAATCGGACTTACCATAATTGAAATTATCGTCAGCCTTTTCTTTATTAATATTAACCTTATTTTACAATCACACTCATAATCAAACGTACCATTATTCTGATTATCAGTGGCCATATCATGTTCATCATTGTTATAAGGGACCCAGTGGAAGGTAAGTTATTTGCTGAACTTCGTGTTTCCCCATGCGTTTAGAAATTGAGGGATAAAAACAGTACTACGTGTTAATGTTACTCTTACTGTTACTACCTCTGATGCATCAACTACAATTCTAAAAAAATGAACGCCAATTAGGACATTACACGTGCTATAATGTGACAAATAATGTATGATGTCAATGTTCAGTTACGTACAAAATGTATGACTCAATTGATTGTTTGAAGGAAAAAGCGTTTTCAAATGAAATCAAATTTAATCCAAGGTTACGGAACCCATAGAGCCAGTATTGTTAAGTGCTGCGATGCAAAGTCCCTTTTTCATGTTAGTTGATTTTTAACAGTTTTTTTTTTATTTTGAGGTGATACCGGAACCTATCCTCACGGCAGAATTATTTTGTTTGAACTCTTGCCACACATGCCACATGTATATTTATAAATGTGTATTTATCACCAAATGATGTACATCAATCCCATAAAGCGCTATTTTGTTTAGCACATAACATGTTAATGAATATCACTATTGCGTTTATATATATCTTTATATCAACAAACGCATTTCACTTCTAAATATCAAAAAAAATTAATGAAAAGGAAGTGAGAGGATGTTTGGTAATGGATCATTTTCGCAAACGCTATGAACTTTCATCATCGAACGTGAAACATGGCGGTGTAGAGTATATTCCAACATAAAATTCATGGATCGGAAATAGAGATGTGCTAAAAAGGCAGACAGAGAAAGATAAATGGGAGGAGGCGAAAGCAAATTTTAAATGAAAGAGAAATCCCCCCCCCCCCCTGCCTTCTATCTTCTCTTCTCTTCTTTTTCTTTTACTCCCCCCTCCTCTCTATCTTTCTTCTTTTTGTTTCTCCTTCTTTATCTAATGTGTTCCCTTCTTGCTTCGCTCTCACTTTTCCTTCTCCTCTTTCCTTTCTCTCTCTCTCTCTCTCTCTCTCTCTCTCTCTCTCTCTCTCCCTCTCTCTCTCTCTCTCTCTCTCTCTCCCTCTTCCTCTCTCTCTCTCTCTCTCTCTCTCTCTCTCTCTCTCTCTCTCTCTCTCTCCCTTTCCCTCGGCGTTCTCTACGAGCCAGTTCCATCCCTTTTATATGTAAGCGCTTTCCTTTTTCATCCATATAGACCTTTCAAATGTTTCAAACCCGCGTGCTCATTATTTGCCGGATGATTGTTGACATCATAAATGAAAGTGACAAGGCAATCGAAAATTGACTTTGATGAAGTAATAACTGAAATAGCCGCGACAATAACTACACAAGTTATATGCGCTGACATTTCTAAATATTTTTTTATTTCGTTACATTAATTGCCATTTGCTGTGTATGTATAACTAAAACGTAATCATGCCATTCCTATGCTAAGACATGGTCAATCGGATGTGGGTTTCCACTACATTTCTTCCCTTTTCGGTTCAGGTAATATTGAAGTGCAAATCCTGCCTTCACGTTTCATTTTGCATTGCTGAAACTAACACGCAAACTATATTTTGCAAGGGCGAATAAAAATGATGTATTGAGGCAGTGTAGAATAGAATGGCAATTGACTAGGAGGGGGAGAGGGGCCAGTTTCATTTTGCCGAAATACTAGTGGGGGATGTTTAAAACGAAGACGATACAAATAATCGATACATGCGTTTTTGTTGTAGTGTGTGTCAACGGATGAAATGAGTTGTGGTGGTAACCTAAGGAGAAATAGAGGTCTTTGGTCGTATTATGTGGGTGCACCCCCCCACCCACCCCTTCTTCTCTCTCCCATTTCTATCCTCTGTGTCTTCCAGCCCGCATTTTATAGCTCGACACCTTCGCTCTTCGCTCCAAAAACACAACAGCGAGTAAGAGGAAAGAGCGTTTCGCTACAGGAAAGATATACGTCAAGGAACTCGCCCGTGACGACAGCATATTGCTGTGCAGACGACAAGATGACGTCCAGATTTCTGACTAATGGAGACTTCCCGCGTCTTTTCTGGTGTACCGCCAAGTGATGCCAATTGTGAACTTTGGTCGACCTTTTATTTGATTCGACTAAAGGGACTTTCGGCCTTTTTGAAGAGCACATAGAGCTGGACAAAATGTTATTTTGTAGTAAGATGCATTTTAGATTAAAAAAAAAAAAAGATGGTGGTTGTTTATCGTATAAAGAGTGCGTAGAGAGAGATGGGAGAGTGAGAGAGAGATAGAGAGAGAGAGAGAGAGAGAGAGAGAGAGAGAGAGAGAGAGAAAGAGAGAGACGCAGATGCATAGAGAAACAGAGAGAGATACAGAAGGAAAGAATAATGGTGCAAACATGTCCAACAAAACGTCCAACTGAAAGAGACATCCAACTTAGTCATTATTAGTTTGTTATTAAGTTTAATTTGCACTTTCGAAATAACCTTCATGATCCTTAACTTTTTCCGTATCAACTGCCATTACTGACATCACATAAACAATTTATAATTTGCAGAGATCTATTGTGATTCTCAGGAGTACTCATCTAATTCCATCTAGAATCCGATCAATCCTATATAAACCATGATAACACTGCGCGTCTAAAATTAGCGATAAGATAACGCATTGATTTGTTCCTCTACTTTGATGTATATGATTTCCTAATCAAAATCGTAATGGTCATTGGTTGTGCATTCTTTAGAATGCAATATGAATTTCAAGGACGGTGTTTTAATGTTTACAAGCTAACACCACTGCCAAAAAACATACGGAAATGGGACAGCCAATGTCACATCTAACAACCTCTTCATCCACAATTGCTCCTTTTTTGGAACATTGTTATTGTAGCTTACGCTTCAAATCCTGGTCATTGTTGATATTCATGTAATATCGAGTATAATAAACGACCTAATTAAATATCCTTCCTTCCAGTAACCTTCCTTTTTAATAACGCAGTCGCACCATAATTGCAATGGAAATTAAACTAATCTATTCGAAAAATATGTTTGATGATTGATCATTCAATATCGGATGTTGGTTGACAGCAATCACATACTGCAAACGAGGCGAGAAATATGATGTTTTTAGACATAGAGCTTGGAAATTGTGGATTTAATGCACATATGACAATTTTGTGATTATTTTAACGCCAACCGCTTTTTTTGGTAGTCTTTTTATACAGCTAGGGCCTTATTCATGAAACCTTACTAAGCTTAGTTAGTTACTTAAGTACATTGAAATGCATGCATTGTTGTTACCAACTAGGCTAGTAAGCTTTCATGAATGTGGCCCCTGGTTGTTACAGCAGTTTTCGGTGTATAGGCATTCGAATGGGACGGTAGCACATTTTCACAGGGCCCCATGGCAGACCAATATGTGAATAGGCCAGGTTGTTTTCTAAATATTCGAAAGAAATGAATAAATGAATAGATCATGGAGATATGTTGACGCGGGAGGTTTATGCAACATACTGTATGTACTGTTCATCCATATCATACCACATACATATTTTGCTGTACGATATTTGTGGGTATTCGTGAGCATATGAAGACTTAAAGCGTGGGAGCAAAACCATATTGAATATCGACGACATTAACATCGTTGCAGAACGCACCGTCATTTCATTACTGTTAGTAAATTATATGTTCAAAAGGCAGGTTGCTAAAGTGTCTTAAATGGAAAAACTTCAAGTCTTTAAACGCGGAGATGCTGCCACAATGATATTCTTTGAAATATTATGTTTCAAATTATCTTATTATTATTATGTTAAAATTATGTTAAAATCATAAAATTAGGATATTATGTTTCAATATTAAATAGTTGAACTCAGCGTCACCTTAATACTCGTAGTAATTTTATTTTCAAATGTCAGGTTGCTAAAGTGTCTTGTTAAAAAAGAGTCCTCACACGCGGAGAAGATGTCACAATGATATTCTATCAAATATGTTTCCATTAAATAGCTGACAAGCCATGTTTTCCTAACATAGAGTACACGACACGAGACAGCCCGATGTGACGTATGGCCACTTCAACCCAAACCCACTTTACGAGCCCGCAATCTATCAGTAGTTTCTTCGTTCTAAACTTTCCTCCTTTTTCTCTATCTCAACCCCCCTTCTCTCTCTCTCTCTCTCTCTCTCTCTCTCTCTCTCTCTCTCTCCCTCTCTCTTCTCTTTCTCTTTCTCTTTCTCACACACACACACACACACGCGCGCGCGCACACACAGACATACGCACACACAGGCACACATACACACACACACACACACACAGACACACACATATATATATATATATATATACGTATTCTTTATCTCTCATGCATCTCTCTTTATGTCTCTCGTTGTATTTCTCTTTCTCCACACTTTTTCTTAAATATCCCCCCTTACTCTCTCGTCACGTTTTCGCTATTTTTGATATATCTCTCCTCACTCACTTATCACCCACTTTCTATCTCTCTATCTCTCTGTAAGTCTGCCTGTTTCTGTATATCTCGAATAAATGTAAGTCCAACCCTTACGTTTCCCTTATTTCATTTGCCCTTTTGCCTTCCCCATCCCTAATATCGCATTCCCTTTAATGTCCTTTTCTCCATTCATAATTGTCCCTTCTATAATACTTTTTTTTTTTAATTTCTTTCTCCTGATCTTTTTCTTTTACTACACTTGTACTTCCCCTCCCATTTCCCGCCTTCTTCTCTCTTCGTCCTTTCCTCCCTATTTCCATTCCTCAAATCCCATCTCATCTCATCTAATCTCCTACCCCCCCCCTCATTCTCTCTCTCTCTCTCTCTCTCTCTCTCTCTCTCTCTCTTCCTCCCTCCCCCTCTCTCTCCCACTTCCAACTCCCTCTCTCTCTCTCTTTTACTCTTTTCTCTTTTGTTCTCCCTCTCCCTCCCTCCCTCTCTCTCTCTCTCTCTCTCTCTCTCTCTCTCTCTATCTCTCTCTCTCTCTTTCTCTCTTTCCTTCTTTCTCTCAAAACATCAATCGATGTATCCAGCCAGCACCATACTTCCGTTCCATGCAAATGGAATTTGTCTCCTTTTGTAGCAAATGCTAAACTTGACATTTCACTATGTCACCCTTCCCGCCCTTTACATAACGATATCGCACATATCCCGCAATGCGATATCTTTGCAATACGTACATTGGCGATGGAACAAAAATTGTTCACCCTCCCATGAGGAAATACTGCAAGTGCTGTTTTCCCCACTTTTTAGTTAAATACGATGACATTCCGATGTGACTAAAGAACCATGGTATGAACGCGATATTTGTAGAGAATTGGGCAGTGTTGTATAAAGAGTGTGCAGTACATTCCACAACATGGATAGACAAAGACAGTGTCATAATCGAAACGAAAATGTTTGAGCGAGCGATAGTTTGAACAGTGGTGATATCGTGATTATCATCATGCGGCAATGTTTGGGCTACGATCCTTAATATCATCCGAGGTGTTGATAATAGTTGTTTTGTTTGAGGGGGGGGGGGGGTGATCACTGGCGATATAATCGATCATTAATATTTACATATATTTCACACAAGCGTTAGAAATGGTAATATTAACAAATAACATTGACTGCGTTGTCCAAAAACATGTCAGCATTACAA